>PVJO010017856.1:0-38109 GCA_004026905.1 Hystrix cristata | reverse complement strand
GTCTACATTCCCACCAACAGTGCAGGAGGGTTCCTTTTTCCCTGCAGCCCCGCCAGCACTTGTTATTGGTTGATTTCTTGATAATAGCTATTCTTTCTGGAGTGAGATGGTATCTTAGTGTTGTTTTGATCTGCATCTCTCGAATGACCAATGATGTTGAACATTTTTTCATATATTTATTTGCCATTTTTAGTTCTTCTTCTGAGAAATGTTTATTCATTTCAGATGCCCTGTATAATTATTAAGATGTCTTAGCTTTCCCTGTGGTTTGCTTCTGTGAGATAGTTTTTAGAAAAATTGATGACAATTTCTGTTGGAATAACTAAATCGTGTTAAAGAAGTAAACGTTATTAAAACATTTCATGTTTAAAAAAGAAAGCCAGGTACATGTATTTCATAAGTAAGTTTTCAGTGATTTTATTCCTGTCACTGTTCAGGAGGTTATGATTCATTTATGAGAAAAGCCTAAAAAACATCAATTTGTTATGTGTAAAAAATGCTTATAATATAAAAAGTTATTCCATTTTGCATTTCTTGGTAAAGATGAAGAAGTTCAAAGTTTAAAACACACATTTTATCAATTAAGTTATATTTACTCTAAAAACTGCATTAAGCATTTTATGACTATCACTAAGATAAAGGAGCTACTTTTTAAGTAGTTTGTTTTGAAGACTAATGTCTTTATAGACATGTGGATGAAACACACATCATATATTTCTTAATTTCACGTTAAGTTTCTATTTGTACTGAGAAGACTCTTCATGGATCCCTGTTTATTGAAAACTGTTGAAAATGGTTACTTAGACTATTACTAAAGATGAGTGAGTTCTATTAAAATGAGAACAAACTATTTCTATGTCTATAAGTAATTTATACATTCGTATTAACTAATTAGTTATTAGAGTTTGTTTAATGAATGTCAGTTTTTTTGTCCAGTTTGGGGACGTTTCTAATCATTAGAATTAGTTTGGGTTTTGTTGTGAAATGGCAGAGCTTGGAAGGAGCTTCCTGGTTTTGGACTCTTACTGTACTCTCCTTCACTTCTTATCAGTGGCCATGAGGGTGGGACGAGGGGCTACAGTAGCATCATGAAGTCAGACCTGCCGGCCTGCCACTCTCAATTTAGGGCAGTGATTATAAAACTGACGAGTCTGTAGTGGGAGTGTATGTACCAGAATGTCACGGGCTGAAACTTTTCGTCCAACAGCAGCAGGCATTTATCATCTTCCCTACCATCTGCTGTCGGTGTCAGACCTCCAGGGTGTGTGTCACCCAGCAAAACAAGTAGATGTCTCTGTTTGGCTTTTGTTCTTTTGCCTACATGTTTCATAATAAATCAGTAAGAATGTTATTCCTGTAAATGTAGTCTTTAATCCTGCTTTCCTTAATCTGTACATAATGTAGTATGGATACCAAATTCCACAAGAAGAAAGAGTAGAAAACCTGACTGGGATGGAGTTGGGAAAAGGGCTGGGGGACTATAAGATGAGAGTACTCTGCTTTGCCTATAAAATAAGAGTACTATGGGGTATATTTAAATAAAATATACGGTTTTGCATGCGTGTCAGAATAATATTGCTAGTATACTATCTTTATTTAGTATATCAAATAATTAAGAAATATAGACCATTTGACCTGTGTACAGCAAGGACATATAGGCAGCTGTAAATATGTTAGAAAGTAGAATTTGAAGATAGAATTACGCATGTCAAGCTGACATTCTCACTTATAAATCCAATCAGTGACAAAAAACCATACAGACATTGTTGCTGGAGATCAGGACACCAATGTCTTCAAAAGAATCTAAAATCAAATAATGTAAGGTCAATTAAACAAATGTAACCTTGAAATATAGCGTTAATGATTAGAAGGTTTATTTTGAAAAATAAATGTCTTAGATGAGTGGGTATTAATGTGTCATACCTTGACCAGCACTGTTGTCATTGTTTGGATCTCATTAAAAGAAATTGTTCTCAGGCACCATACACGTGCCAAATCAGAAACTCTGGCACTGAAGATCAGCATCCAGTATATTAATGTTCTCCAGGAGATTCTGATCCATATTCAGTTTATTCTGATATGCAGTTAATGTAACTGAGATTTTCTGATATATTAGGTGTGAAGAAGTGTCAGAAACATGGCATATTCATATATATTACACACTTGTATATGTGTAAGTGTCTTGTATGTATAAATGTGGTTCTTATACTAACATAATATGAAATTGGTACTGGAATAGGAAGACATTTGAGAAAGTGATAGAGAATCCCCCCAAATGACACAAGTATACAGGCAAAATTAATTTGAATCCTTACCCTAAAAAATATAAGCTGAAATAGACCAAAACCTAATTGGAGGACCAAAAACTGTAAGTCTTAGAAGAAAACACTGGGGTAAAGCTTCATGACATTGTAGTTAGGAAGGATTTCCTGGATAAAACACAAAGATCACAGGCAACAACACCAAACATATATAAATGAGACTACATCAAAATTAAAAGCTTGACTACATCAAAATTAATGGAGTGAGAAGGCATCCCACAGAATGAGAGAAAATATTTGCAAATCATTTATCTGTTAACTATTAACTGCAATCTATAAATAACTTGTATAGTTCAGCAACACAAAACCAAACAATGGGTCACAAAAACGCTGGTTTAAATTAGGGATATGATCCCAGATGTGGAATTTTGCAGGAAACAAATACCTTTCTTAATCTGTTTTGTGCTACCATAGCAGAAACCTGAGACTGGGTAATTTACAAAGAAAAGAAATGTATGTTATCATAGTTTTAGGAGTGGGGATTTCTAGTTCAAAGTCCCAGCAGGTCTAATCTGCTGCAGGCCATATCCTCATGAGGCAGAAGGTAGAAAGACGAGTTGGCTGAAAGTCTTATGAAAGGTTTACAAGACCTTTAATCCCATTCACAAGGGAAGGAGGACTCGTGGCCTGATTATCTCTTTAAAGCGTTCACCTCTTAATATTATCTTAATGGTCATTAAATTTGAGCACCTGAGTTTTGGAAGGGACACACTCAAACCATAGGAGTGGGAAAATTGGAGATCTGCCTCTCCCTCCCCACCTTACACTTCCCTTCCTCTCTTCCTTCCTCGCCACCTGCAGAACAAGTTCAGAGGCTCATCAAGGACCTTTCTTTTATCCTTGAGCTGACAAGAAATAAAAAAATTCAGCTGGAGAAGAGGCCACACAGTTCCATTGGTAGAAATTTGTGAAAATTCTAAGGCGAGGAGGTCTTGCTAATGCTTTGTAAATTTTAGAATACATTGCTTGTCACAGATAGATCAGTTTGTTTTCGGTAGCTCAAGATTTGGCTCAGAATCAGATTTCAATAAGTGTTTTCTGAGTGCATTGTTGATTTATAAATATTTCATTTATATAACAATGAAACTCTCACAGTAAAGGAGATAATAGCTACAAATACATCACGCAGCGTAGTCTTTAGGATGCCTTCAGAAGTTCAAGTGAAATTTGCAGTCCAATCTCATTGGTTTCCTGTTTGGATACTTCTTATCATTGAATCTTGATGCATTTGTTTCAGCACATAAAATCAACAAAATTTATTTATGTATCACAAGTAAAGATCAATTAATTTTATTATTTTAGATACTTGCTTTATCATCTAGTGATGTTTTATATACAACTTATGTTTTTTACATTTGTCTTTCCTATTAATTGGCCATAATACCTACTCTTAGGAAATGCCATGGTTAAGTCCCTCACCTAGATCTAGAAATAGAATGACAAAGTATGGCAGCGGGAAATATATATGATATGCCCCTTCTACTCAATCATGTGTAGCATGTTACTTCTCGTCCAACTTATCATGAGAGCCATTGAATGTATTTGACAGGACATATATTTGACTGTTGGAATGATGGACGTCTCAGAATGTGTAGACCTGGCCTGATGGGAAATGATTATAAATATGTGGCATCCAGGGCAGGTTCCCTGCAGTGAAAACTGCATTTCTACCTGACGCTGCACCAAGGTTCTGGGATATTTGCCCTGTTATGATGGCTGACAGTTTGCATGTGTTTTAACTCTGGCAATCAGTCAATATACTCTTGATGGGTAATTGCCAGCAGGAACCTAATTTTTCCACATCAATTGTCACTCATGTCTGTAATATTCTTATTCACTGTTAACTAGATTGACGATGTTGTTTCAGACAAGAACAGGAGACAGAAAGGTTATGCCTTCTTCCTAGACAGACAACAGTGCTGCTGAATGATATGCATACAGAGCCAGCACATCTTTGAAGCAGATATTGAAGGTTAAAATAAATGACAACGTCCAATGTCACATTCGTGCATTAGTATAAAATTGTCAATAACTTATGATGTGCATGAAGTAAGTCATTTTGGCTTGTGAGACAGTCATGAATTCATTATAACTACATGATATAGATACAATTTCTTCTTTAAATTTTAAATTGATTTTAAAGTGAAAGTACTTATGTTTCTAATATGTTCTGTTAAGTCTATAAACAAGAATTGAAATGATGAAAATATCTGTGACTGATAATTATTATAAAATGATGTTTCAGTATGTTTTTTCAGATTCAGATAACTCCAACGCTTGCTTTTAACTGTGCTCGTTTGTCATCTGTAAATTATCATTTTAATGGATGTTTAATATCCATTTTAACAATTTTCTACTTTTGCATCTATGGGTTGTTGTACTTTTAACTTTTATAAATTATATTTTAACATATCACCCGAGATAACATTATAGATTTTTCTCTCCCCTTTTATTACTTCCCTCATGGTGAATAGCAAAAAGGAATTGCTGAGATGAGGATGTGCAATTTTAGAATTTTAATGTTTTAGTATAATTTCTCATAATTTATATTTCCAGCCCTGGCATGCAATAATTTCCACATTTTCATACCAGTGAGTTTTTTTCTTCGCTGATTTAATAAATTAAGAAAGAGATTATCCTTACTGTTTTCATTGAAATGAATTAATTACTGATAGATAAAACTTGATCACTGCATTTTAAAGTTTTCTCTGTATATATATATATATATATATATATAGATGCAGATGTGTATAAAATGGTTGTTTTTAACCATTTTCTTGATATTTTTCTATGTAATTTACATTTTATCACATTTTAAGATTTTTTATTTCATGATGATCATAGATTCATGGGAAATTACAAAAATAGTACAGAGTTCCTGCATAATATAACCTAGTTTTCTGAATATTTCCGTCTTATACAGCTATAACTCAGTATTACAACTAGGAAACTGACATTGATCATTAAATTAACTTTTTAGACCTCTTTGCATTTAAGGTTATTATACAATTCTAGTTGTCTCTTTATGTTGCAAATTTTTTTGAAGAATTAATTGACTTTCAATATTAAGACTTTCCTTATACAGTTTTATATATTATTTATTAAAAAGGACTTTTCTCAGTATTTTGCCTCCAGCATGTTCCTAATATCATCGATCTACTCTATATTTTTCTTGTGCATGAAATGTGTATATTTTCATGCTTGTTAAATTATTTATAATACACATTTAAATATTTCCACTTCATTTTTTTTTGGATGCACATTGGCAATGGAAACTCTGACTGTATTTTGTTGTTTTTGAAGCAATCTTCTCAATGTAAGTAGTTGAATGTTACCTTTATTTCTCCAAATTGTAAAAGCCAAATTTAGAAAATATTAAATTATATATGCAAAAGCAAATATATGCATATCCACTTATATACACTTAAAATATGTTGTTGGGTCTGCTTATGGGGTTTGATGTTTTATAGGAAATAATTGTTGTGGGCCACAGTGTAGTCTTTTAACTATTATAGCTTAAATATATTTTTAACTTCCAAAGATATAATTTTCCCTGCGTTATGCTTCTTCTTCAGTATCTTCTATTATCATATATTGCTGAATATATGATTTTCAGAGTCCTATTGGAATTATAAATACAATAATGTTAAATTTGCTAATCAGATGGGAGAGAATGAACTTCAGCACAACATTAATACTTCTGACTTTATAACCTTTCTTGCTTTTCCTTGCATTCTGTTCTTGTCACCTACAAGGTATGCACGGGCTGGATTTTGTACAAGGCCTGCACATTTTTGTTAGATAAATCCCCATATTTCGTAAGTTGCATGCTCTCTCCATACCTTAATAGTCTCTCACTGCGTAGTACCTTTCTAAGGCCCCCTCACTAACTGCACTTAATCAAATCTGCCCAGGGGGCGTCTTCCTCTGTCATCCCATTAGACACTGGGCAGCCTTCCCAAGGACCAAGCACTGGAGAAACTCAAAGCCTGACTGGTCCTCTGGCTTTACAGGGCTCCCGTCCATCAGGAAAGCTCTACCAGTAGTAACTTGGCAAGGCTCTTGGCGCAGTGGGGTGTACGGCTCAAACAGTGGAGGTGTTATCTCCTGCTTCTTTTGTAGCTTCCTAGAAATTGGGTGGTGTTTCCCTAGAAAGCTTTCCTTCCAAACCCTTCACAGTGGCTATTGATTAAGTCTGCCTCTATTTTCCAAACTCGGATTCTGCCACTTCTCACGTGTCAGCAGATGACCTGCTGCCTGCTTCACAAAGACAAGAGAAACAATTATACTCTTCGCACTCTTAGCTTCCTGCCACATCACCTACCACTTTCCCTGAGTCTGCACAGCTCCCCTTTTCTCTCCCTACTGTATTAGAGAAGTCATCCCTCCTTTTTATAGCTTGTTTCTTATCCTGTGCTCCCGTTTGCTTGGAGACTTTGCCCTATTGATTTCCCCTCTTGTACTTTTCTTCAATAGATTTCTATCTACTGGCCTCTCACTCTCAAATTTTAAAATGCTCAAACTTCTCCCATCTTCAATAAACATCCAATTTTCACATGTCATCAGAAGTTGCTGTTCTCTGTGGTTATATAACCTTTCTAATTATTGGTCCTTCGAACTGGTGTTTTCTGATTAGCATTGTCAGTCGGCTATTCATTATATTGATCTTCTCAAATAAATGGTGCCAGGGTTATTTTATTCATTCTTAAATGTTTTTATTTTTCTAATTCATTAATTTTCTTTTTATTCTTCCTTGTACTTCCATTTTTTCCCCTATATGATCAGTTATAGTTATCAGGAATAGAGATTCTGTTCTTTCTTCTTACTTATTTAATTAAATGCTGACTTCACTTGCTATATTTTTCTTGTTTCATAATGGAAATAATTGTTGCTACTATTTTTCAACTGATTTTACTTTTAGTTTAATCGCATATGCTTGATATATAGTCTCGTCATCTTAGTTTTTTTCTATAAAGCCTGTAATTGCAGTTTTGATTTCTCTTTGACCCAAAAGTTATTAAGGATAGTGCTTTTAGTTTCCAAGAATTTTGACTGTTTTGGTTTATTTATTATTAATTTTTGGAATCATTCTTTGGAAGCAAGATAACATGATCTTTCAAAAGTAGTATTTGTTACCTAACTTTGACAAATATACACAAAGTTCTAAAAACATTATTCATTTTCTATAGTGTACAACATTTCATATGAAATTATTAAAATGCCTTTATTGTCAATCATAATATTCTATTCCTAGTTTTTCACAATTACTTTTTTGCTTTTTAATTTGTTATATTTAACAGAGCTAAGTTAATGCTTTCACTGAAATTGGTATTTGAGCAGTTCTTTGCTGCAATTGGATGTAATATATCTAATTGTATAAATATTCATGACCAAGAAATCTTTACTCTAAAGTGAAATTTTGGTCAAAGTAATATAATCCTCTTTATCTAATTTCTTCACCTGTATTACTAACTTGCTCATGAACATTAGTTGGGTAACATGGTTTGCCTGACACGGTCTTGGTAATCTCTTTATGATTATTTTTTGACAGATTGCCTCATGATTACCATAGTGATGATTATTGGTTTGACTATTTCTTTGAAAATTATACTTGAAATCCAATTTATTTTTACATGTATTTATCTTAAAAACCCTTTCGTAATTTTGCAAAACTCTAAAGGTATATAATAGAATGTATAGATCTGTCATCCTATCCTGTCTCTCAGGTGTGTGTGTTATTGTCAAAAGTGACACTATTACCTCATAACTGCATCAAATGTGAGCTGATCCATGTAGTGTACTTACATACATTTATGTATATTTGTGTCAGATATATCTGTAGTATGTCATGATGCTGAATTTTGCCTTAAATGCTTTACTTAGCTGAGTGACTATATATGATCCTTATTCGTAAGGTACAGCTACCTCATTCATTTATAAAATATGCTGTTGTTTTACTATCATAATTTATGCCAGTTTTCTTTCTTTTGGTTCACATGTTCATCTCACACTAAGATTCTTTTTATATTGTATGTAAATTTTGTCATGATTAATAATATAAAGGTAATAATTAATTGATTCTAAAACTAACAAATGCGAAGGAAAAATCAAAATGCATTTTAAAATTGTCATTCTGGTGTATTGAGCTTCACATTTGTATAATCGGAATACTCCTATACCACATACATTGACTCTATTTACCTGTTAATAAATATACATAGAAATTTATTATAAAAACACATTTCTTCAAGCTGTTTTGCTGAACAAGTGGAACACTAGGAATGATCAGGTCAAAGTTCATGAGAGGTATAATGTAACACTGCCCAGTACAAGGAGATACATCTCTGCACTCAGACAAACTCTCTATTTGAGTTATTGCCGAAATAAGATTTATAGACATCATACTTATGAATAGTTTTATAGTATGTTGATTAAGTCTCATGTAAAAAGAAAGTTTGTCCATTTATAGGTGACATTTTCAAAATGTATTCTGACAGAAGCAAAAGTCTGTTTTAATTGGGTTCCATGAGACCTGAATCCTCTTACACACAGTTCTGCAAATCTGATGATCAGGCAAATTTTGCTCAGATTAGCAACTGGCTCCATGTTGCCAAACTTGCTTGCTTGCTTGCTTTCTTTCTTTCTTTCTTTCTTTCTTTTTCTTTCTTCCTTCCTCCCTCTTTCTTCTTTCTTTCTACTATCCACATTTCTAAAGCCAGATTTTATAAGACAAGTTCTCTGAGTGTTTTGACCATGCTTCTCCATGTTCATTCATGAGTGAGCTAGCAGATTAGGTGATGGGATTATTCCTGGAAGACCTTCACACTCTGGGACGGAGAGCTACAACTTAATTACACACAGAAGTGACTGTGAAACACATAAACACTTCCCTCTAAACTGGAAATAAGTGTATTCCTTACAAAATTTCCTCCTTGCCTAAGGATTCTTAGCTTTCTTGTTTCCATAGTCCTCTTTGGCAATGTGAAATCAATGGTCTTGTCAGGACAATAGTATTGGAATATTAGTATAAAAATAATAAGTTATAATGACAGGTGTCTTTTTATTACCTTAAATTACAAAATCTAATTCCTATTATTTCCTAGGCATGACAATCAATTGATACTATATGATAACTATAACAACTCTTTGGTAATATAAGATATATGCAATCCTATCAGTGAAAAATAATCACAGGTATTGCTAATTACCTGTTGCTTACTATCTCCATTATTAAGTAAACAAATAATAAATTATTGCCCATAGATATGTACTTTTCTCCACAAATTCACACATACACTGCAATATTTCTCCATTGGCTCATGTATGACGATGCCATGATATTCAAATTGTCAGTGGTCACTCTGATGTGACTGGGAAAGAAAAGGCAATAAAGACATACTGGGAATGGAACAATATGGGGAGCTTAACCAATTGCTTTTGCAAATTTTACAGAAATGGCCATGTGGTCACACTGTTATAAAGTTCCCTAGAGGGGGCTATTAAAATGTAGAACCCTGAAGCTCACAGTCCAGTTAGGTTCTTGGTAAACTTATCTGCATTTATCTTCATGGTAAATCAATTTATATGTTAAATGTATACTCAATTCACAGAACATTCTCTCACTAAATGTTACCTTTTAACTATGTATTCCCATCTTTCCTGATTGGATTAATAGCTCTCATTCCTCAGACTGACTAATTACTTTGAAAATCGTGGCATTTTATGTTGAATCATCCTCAATAATCTTTATACCTGTCCTCTACTGAAAGTCAAGGTGAACCAAAATCTATGTGAGTTAATTTTCTACATTTTAGTCTAGAACAAGAGACATGAGAATGTTGCAGAATCTTTCCAGTTTAACTTCATCAACAACAAATTAGCAGTATCCCTAGTGCTTCGGGGAGAGGTTGTTACTGAAACTGGTGTACATTTTCACTGAGTAAAATCTTTTACAATCTTAATGAATTAGTCAAAACTAGACAAGTGCCAGGATTCTCTTCTAACCATATTACTGACAATATAAGTGGCCCCCTGTGGTAAACTGAATTATTGCATGTTCCTAATTAGTACTTCTCCCCAGAACACCCTTTCCAAGGGGAGCATCACACATGCTCATCCTATAGATGTTGGATCTGGCCATGAGACTTGCTGTAGACAGCGATTCATGCGTCTCAACCAGGGATGATTTTGCCAGCCATGGTCATTGTCAGTATCTGGAGATAGTTTCTTGGTTTTCATGATGTTAGTGAAAAGTTGTTACTTGGAAACAGAGCCCAAAGATGCTGTTAAAACAGTCTGTGGTGCACAGGAAAGTCCCTTATAATAAATAATAATGAAATCCCAAAAGTCAGTAGTGGCAAGGTTGAGAAAGCTTGTTTTTTTGGACAGAACTGAAAAGAAATCTTTTCCGAGGGAGAAAATTTGCAAGTGATTTCACTAGTCAATTTCTATGATAGTGTTTCGGAGAAACCTTACTCCACCAGCCTGGCTTCCTAGAGTAAAACAACATAGAACTCTAAGAAGTGGTGAAGGATCTGAAATTTACTCACTTTCAAGCTAACAGTTTAAATTCTTCATTTTTTGTGGAAGAAGTCATGATATCTGTGGGTCAGAAAAAAAGAAAATATGATTCATAGCATAGATAGACAGGGTTAGTGTCATGTTTTATGGGGATTCACTTTGACCCCCCCCCAAGTACCATGATAATGACAAGAGTGAAGAAGATTTGTGTGGGAAGCCTGAGTTATAAAACTCAAATCATTTGCAATGAACTGAAGCAAATCTTCATAACACTTTCCCAGGAAGGATATTGGCCCTTTTCTTTAGAAGGAGATGCCCTAGTCTCCAAGGATGGTTTCTATACAAACATTTCTGAAATGAGAGTTTGGTGTGAAATCTACCAATGACACTGCTCACAGGGCTTGCACGAAGGTGAGAGAACCTGGGAGATTTGCCTCTTCAGAGAAGCAGAAACCCAGCGCAACCCCCCCGAAAGAAGCCAAAAGTGATCATGTTTGTGACTTGGGTCACTCACTACTTTTACTGGAATTCTTAAGGGTACTTAATTTTGAACAATTTACAAATTGTTACTGGCTGATTGACTTCCATTAATTTATGATTCTTCTACTGCCCAAATTTATAATAGTTGCACTCAGTCTTCAAAAGGAAAACTAAAAAGGAAGATCTAGAAAACGGAACCCTTAATTCTCTCTGTGGATGTACCTGTATTGAGCCATAAGTTTCATCTGCTTCACTGAGGACTAACATGTAAATCACCTACCAATTACTTGAAATAATGAATACACTAATTAATATTAGTGCAACTGATACATTGTAAATATTTTACAAGGGATTTATTTGTTACCTGTCATAATTTTATGTATTCCATTACATGATAAATCATTTCAAAAGGTTAGTGTGCCTTGTGAATAGTTTATAAACATTCGCAAACAATTTATCTCATATAAAAGTCCATAAATAATTTGTGATTTATATATTACCACATGCTTATGATCTGTTGTTTACAATAAATATTTGCATTCCTGGAAATTCATTTAAAGCTACTGAGCTCTGAAGTCATCTATCACAGTTTTCCATGACTGGGAAGAATAGCTACAAAGCTTGGAAATGTGGTATTTATTTTCATTTTAGCAATTTCCTATATATTTCTACCTTCATAGTTATTTAGATGATGCGATTACAAATGGAAAGATTTCTAAATTTCAATTACAAATGGCGAGATTCAATTCGTAAACTGAATAATTTACAAACATAAATGTCTTTCAATTTCCAAAAGAAAAATTGTGGAGATTGATATATATTGCTGTGGTTTTCAACTATGCTATGTCAACTTAACTTCTATCTAGCAGATTATTAAAGCTTTGCGTATGTTAGGGAATGATTGAAATGTAGAGTGAGAACCGATGAGTGCCGACCCACCCTAGGCGTGAGCGCCACCAACCAATAGGCTTGGAGTCTGGATAGAATAAAAGGGAAAGAAGGAAGTCTGCTTTTTTCTTCGTGGGAAAATCTCTGGTCTTCCATATTGCTTCTGGGCATTCATCTCCAGTTCTTTCAGGCTTCTAGTGCAGGCTCTTCAGCCCTCCAACACAAACCCTTCACCTTTCTGACACAGATCACCACTGGACTCGACAGTGAGCTCCAAGTTTCCAACCTTCAACTGGATCCTGTTGCCTTCCTGCATGCTGTCAGCCATTTTGAATACTTCCAACCCTGATTTGGCAGGTAGCCATTGTAAGCCTACCTACCTAATCTTTTACGTAATCATTTATATTTTAAACTTTACCTCTAGTGAACCTTAGTTAATACAGTTAAAAAGAAACATTCTTGTTTCAACCTCAACTCAAAAGACCTCTTTTGGATTTGTTTTCTTTTTAAACTGTAATTTTTCTGGACGTGGTCCATAAACCTGCAGAATTTATTTTAAAACAAACTAAAAATCATGTTTCTTGTTCCCTTTTGGGTGCTATTTCCTCGCTTCCAAATATCTAACCTCTTATTACATCATCCCCCTCTAACCTACTCAGATCTGTGCTTCCCACCAGTATTTCTCCAGCTTTCTCAAATACATTTCTTGTGGATGTGTGTATGTTCCGATTAGAAAAGTAACATCAAATCACTGTAAAATTCTTGACTAGTACAGAAAAACAAAAAGCAGAGATTGTATCGGAAATAGGTGTCACTGTTGGTTGCACACATATCTTCCACCTTTGTAGTCTCCTTGCTTTTTGTGAAGTATATGTTTTCCTGCAATTTGCAGACAGCACTCAATTATATCTTTAGTTGCAGTTATTATAAACAGTGATGAGAGGTTGTTGCTGTTGTCATTTTTTTTTTTTTTTTTTTTTTTTTTTTTTTTTTTGGTGCTGGGGATCGAACTCGGGCCCTCGTGCTTGCAAGACAAGCACCTTAACCACTGAGCTAAATCCTCAGCTGTCATTAATATTTTTACCTGAGATCTATATTAAGTGATGTATTTTCCATTGTAAGGAGTTATTTACATCTACTTTTAAAATGTAATTCCCATAGTAATGGCATATATTTTAGTACTTTCTATTCTCCTTCTTTTCTCTGTTGGTTCTGTTTTGGGGTGTGTGGGCGGGAGGACAAGCGATGCCTGGAATTGGTCTCATCCGTAGGTCATAGTCAATGAGCCACAATCTGCACTTTGAAAAGCACTTATCTTGGTGGCTCCTTCTGGCTGGATCTGATAACAAACCCTTAACACCAATGCAGTTTTCTCTGGAACCTAATGGATTCCTTTAGTTTATTTTCTATAAGAGTCTCCAGACTTCTCTGTGTTCGCCTGAGAGTGAATTACCGTTGACTTCCTCTCTGTCTGTGATAGATCCCAGGCCCTCATCCATGTTAGACAAGTGCTCTGCCACGGAGCTGCCTGTAGCCCTTGTTTAGTTTTATTCAGGTTACATACCCATCCCATTAATTCATAGACGTTTGATCACATCTGTGTATCAGGGTTTCTGAATGGTAGCATTATGGGATTTGGGGCTAAATAATTATTTGTTGCAGAGGGCTTTCCTGTACATTAAAGGACACTTGACAACATCTTTTTTTTTTTTTTTTTTGTCTATTCACTCATGTTAGTGATAACCCCACATACCACTTATGACAATTACTAGCATTCCCAGAATTTGTAACTGTTCCCTAGGGGCAAAATAATTCTGCATTAGAAACACAGCTCTTTATGTTCACAAATGTAAATAAAAGAAACTTTTAAGGACATTAAACATGAAATTCAAGGGGAACCATCCATCGGAGGTCATTCTGTGATCCCACTTCCATGTTTCCCACTCTTGTCAGCCCACCTGTTCCAGGGAATGACAGGTTCCCCCAAATCTCCGCAGTACAAAGTGAGGTGCAGACCCACGCTGGAACCTTAGGTTGCTGCTCACCTGAAGAAAAGTTCTTTGGCCCTTTTTATATTTTATTGTGATAAAAAGTAAAAATTTATTATCTGTTAGATTAACATGTTAGACACCTTTTGTAAAGTAGAACAATATTCAAAGTAATACCCACATAATGAATGAAATATTAGTTAGGTCGGGAAAATGAATGAAATTCTGTCATTTTCAGCAACATAAATGTGACAGGAGGTCGTTATGCTAATTGAAATAACCGAGGTACAGAAGGACAAGCCCTGTGTCTCCTTCATTTTGTGGAAATGAAAATATTATCTCACAGAAAAGACTAGTTGACACTAGAAACTGAAGAGGACTGAGGAGAGGAGGGACCGAAAGAACTTCAATAAAGAGTATCAAAACATATAGGCAAGGGATTAGTTCTGGTTTTCTGCAGCACAATAGGGTAACTAGTGGTTATGACGATTTATGATATATTTCAAAAATCACTCAAAGAGTATAAAAGTCCCAACACAGAACAATGATTAATACTTGAAGAGATAGAGATGTTTATTACCATGATTTGATCATTTCACATTGTGTAAAAGTGATTTATCATAATGTACCCCATAAAGATGTACAAATATTGTTTGCATAGAAAGATATTATTAAATAGAATTTGAATTGTTTTTAAGTACAATACACAAAATATGGTAAAATATAGTTCATCCATCCACTTATTCATGCCTCCATCCATTCAACAACATGTGATGTAACAAAGAACAAGATAATCATTACCTTCATGAGATTTAAATTTTAGCCATGGGAAAAAAAAAAGATAACAATCAAATCCCTCTTATTTGGTTCTAAAAATGAGATAATCCCCCAAAGAATGTAAACTAAAAATCATCATCGATTTTCTGGTAGAGTCATACAAACATGATTGGGGTCATGCCACAAATACTGATTACTTTGCACTTATTCCATCGGTGTAAATGAGACACACCCTAGATAAGAACTCAACACTTATTTTGTTGTTTTCATCTTCTCTGACACTATAAAGTTGGAAAACCCTTTTGAATAGAGCAATTTTGATAGAAATAGAAGAAAACAGATCTAATTAACTTCCTTTATTTTTAAGAGCAGAATTTCAATAACGTAGGTCCTAAAACAAATGTAGGGAGTGTCATTTTAAGTGTAGACTTATGGTTAAAATAAATCAAAGCTGTGATTCATATGATATTAAAATCTGTTCTTTCCATTCCTTCCCTCAGTCCCACCCCACAGTCCTCTCCTCCCCTTGCCCTTTCTCTCCCTCCCTATTAGAAGCTTTCACCTGCACTGACTTTACCAACATTAACTCTATATTCATCACTATATGCCAACCTTCTTGTGCTGATGACGTGTAGTAACTATTCTCTCCTTTCATGTACTCATAAGTTTTCATGGAAATGTGCTAATTTCAACATTGAAATTTAATCCACTTTAAACACTAACACTAGTCACAGAATACAATTGGTGAAAGAAATAAAAAGGAAGACACCACGGAGGGAATTCGGCATGTTGAGCTTTCCTTGACACTGAATTCTAAACGAGTTCCCTCACAATGTGCATGCTCCCTGGGATGCTGTAATGCCCAGAATTTAGCTATGGAAAAAAAAAAAAAAAAAAAAGATTAAACTAAGCAATACTATTAAGCATCGGCTCAGCTTAGCTACTTAGCAATCGAATGGGTTATGTAGGAGGAAGTTCTCATCAACACTGATTCTAACCCTGGAAATTTTCCTTTCTCTGATTTCTTTTTGTGCTCACCTGAGAGGGGTTTTAGGCGTTACTTTGAGAGAAAAAGTCATAGCTGTGCTCTTGCAACACATGCCATCTGTAAGCAATTTATCCAGGAAGCTATTTATTTATTATTCATTTATTCATTCATTCATATTGGGAATTGAACCCATGACCTCATGCATACTAGGGAAATACCCTGCCACTGAGCTATATCTCCAACTCTTTTAAAATATTTTATTTTTTATTTTGAGACAAGTTACCATAAGTTACCCGGGCTGGCACAGAACTTGTGACCCTCTTGCTTTATCCTCTTAAGTAGTGTAATTCTCTAGTAGAGAATTACAGGCATTCTCCACGGCACTTGGCTCAGGAAACAATTTTTGCTACAAATTCAGTATAACTATATTCGGCTGCTTGTTGATTTCTTTGTTGAAGAAGGCGTATAATACATCATGCACATGTGGCCCTTGCTATCTGAATCAGTGTTAAACCAGACACAGCATCAGGATGTTAGTACACACGGAGATGGTCCCCTCACCGCACCAGCACATATACTCATTTGACCTGGAAGGAAGTTTCAGGTTTCTTGGTTCATTACATCTACTAGTGTGCTCATCTTCACAACCATAGTGTTCCACGAGAACCTCAGCCATCCCTCAGGTAGCGGTTGCTAGCAGAGAGTGAAGCAGATGTCACCCTACATTTGAATATTTTATTAATGGTTTTTCCTTCAGAACTTTCAGAGTTCAGAGCGATGGAAGCTGAGCAGCACTATTTTATCCTCCGTCTTTACTTATTGCTACATAGTTCATGTTGTGGTACCATCCCGTCCTAAATCTAGTTTCACTATAAAAGAAATTCCAGCCATCAATGTACTGGTCAGTTTTCCCACTGTGGGACTATACGCCTGACATACACAGCTTGAAGGAAGAGAGGGGTAATTTGGCTCACAGTTTCCAAGACTTCAGTCCATGGTCAGCTGGCCACAAGGCAGGAATATCACTATGGAAAGACATGGCAGAGCAAAGCTGTTCACGTTACAGTGGCCAGGAAATAGAAAATGGAGGATGTGTGCCAGCAAGCAACATCCTTCAAAGGCACTCCCCAAGTGATCCACCTCCAACTGGTCCCCACCTCCTAAGAGCACACTCAGCTATGATTGTCAGTGGATTATACTCTGTTACTCCTGCTTCAAAATAGCCTTGCTCCAATAGGCAGGATCTAAAATGTCAGGATTAGACATCGACAATGCCAGGATTAGGCATTACCATTAACCCTGTAATTCTGTTTTGGGAGAAAATAATTATATGAATAATATTCAGTTATTTTGTACCAGGTTTTTCTGTAAGTAATTTAGATAAAAATCTCTTAATTTTACTTAAATGTCTTGATGAATTTGAACCACAAAATAAACTGGAATATTTGAAGCATGTGTGCATTATAGATCTGTTTGATACATATATTTGGATTAATCACTGTGAAGAATTAGTAAATGAGTTTTAAAATGTTACATTTAATTTCTGTACATCCTTTTCGCATCATATTAGAAATGAATGCCAAATGAATCTGAGATTGCCTAAGATTCAACATGTGGCTGGGTCTTGACCATTTTACCTATATTGGCATGGATGATCTAAAGCTCACGAGTAACCAATTCTTCTGTAGTAGCATGTCTATAAATGCACATGCAGCAAATTGAAAATATGGCTAAATGTGATTTTCAGGGCCAAAAGCAGTCAGTCTGTCACAGCACATCTTTTTGAGATTCACGATGGCACACTGATGAAACTGCGATAAACAAGACTTGGAAGCATAATACTATATTCAGTTTCTCCGGCCACTCAGAGATGTTGAACGGAAGGTAGTTTTCAGCTGCACTACAAGTACAAAAGCATGCACATTATGTGCTCTGAGAGGACCACATACATACAAAGCTTCTACTTCATATGTGTCGCTCCCAGGCTCTCCTTCCATTTGGGGAAGTTACTGAAAGTTTAGGATTTAACGATAACAAAAGAGATGGCAAAGCCTGAGATGCTAACTGTTCAATCAATTTGAGAGCCTTAGTACCTAACGATTAATTCTACCAGCCCACAATGAGCACACAACATGAATAAGAAATAAACCTGTGCCATTTTAAACCCCTGAGATTTAGGAGTTGCTGGTTCCTGCTTTGAGTACAGCTGCTTCTATGCTGACACAAAATGGTGTTATCTTTAACATGAAGGTGAATAAATAAACAAGTAGAAAACAGCCAAAAATGAACAGAGAATAGCTTATACCAGTGGTTCTCGTGATTCAGTGTGTAGCAAAATCACCTACAGAGTTTGTCAAAACAAAGATTGACAATTGCCCCTGATTTTCTGATTCAGTAAGTTTAGAATCAGGACCAATATATTGCAATACTGCTGCTACTGAAATGGGAACCTCATACTAAACCCTACTGACCTAGACTATCTTTCAAAAGAATATTAATGTTGGTAAGAATGTATATATTTTATCACAAAACAAACCTATAATGAATGAATCAAGTAGACTGGTTCTCTGGTACCACTGAAGATATAATTGATGAAATTAGGGTATAATGATATATGTAAATGTTTCACTCTTATGGTTCTAATATGACGTGCTTTTTAGCTTAGGAAAACTGCCAACAACTTGTGTTAGTCAGCTTTCCATCGCTGTGGCAAATACCTAAGGCAAATCAACTTAAAAGGAGAAAAAGTGCATTTGGGCTTACAGTTTCAGAGGTATCAGTTCACTGTTGCTTGGTCCAATTGTTTTGGGCTCATAGTGGCATAGTATGCCATGGTAGGAGCCTGAGAAAGAAGAGCTCTTTTTACTTCACAGCATCCAGGAAGTAAAATCCAGGGATGGAGGGTGTCAGGGTGCCAATATCTCCTAAAAGGATGTTCTACCAGTGACCTAACTTCCTCCCATGAAGCTCAGCTTCCTAAAGGTCCCAGCCCTTCCCAATGGGACCACAGGCTTGGGACCATTGGAGGCCATAGTACGTGCAGAGATCTAAACCATAACGGAACTGAAAGCTTGTTTCCTCTTATGCCATCTATTCTTTTAATCTTGGTCCAACACTACAACTGACTTACAGTTATTAAAAAATTACAAATTACAAATCAGTTGCATATTTGCTTCAGACATTATACATCCCCCTACAACAATAGGCACGGATAAAATCTGTTAAGAATATCATGAAAGAAAGATAACTTTTCAGTCATTTCTATAGAAAAAAATATATTAGTAAGCAAAACAGTATTTTAAAAATATCTTGTTTCTTAGAAATCAAGCTATATGATTTATGTCAACCACAAATATAAAAAAAGTAAGGTTGTTTCTCTTAAATGCTAATTGTTCCCCTTATCCATGGAAGTTACATTCTGCTGTCACTCCTGTATGTCAAACTGTAGATAGTACTGAATCCTGTGTTTAACTCAACCACATCAGCATACTTTTCCCCTTAAATAGAGAACAGTATGGCTTCTCGTTGGCATATCTAAATTGCCAACATCAATAATCTTGTATCTTGGGGCCATTATTAAGTAATACAAAGGTTATTTGAACAAAAGTACTGCAATATCACAACAGTTAGTATGACTACTGAGTGACCAATGTGTGGGTACTGCACTCATCATGGATACACACAACGGAAAGAAGATTCATGTCTCAGTGGGACGAAGCAAATCTGTAAGATATCATTGTTTATACAGCACAGTGTGCAGTTTAAAACTTTTGAGTTGTTTATTTCTGGAATTTTCCATTTACTATTTTCTGACTGGTGACCAACACCGGGGTAGGGGAAACTACCATACACATTTTGAGTGTCCCCTATTGGTTTATAGAACTATTTAAAACTGGGGAAGCGTTCCTAACCTATACACTTTAGGGGACAAGTTTTAGGGACATTTTATAATACAACAGGTTGTATATGGTGTTATAAAGTCTCTAACTGCTTTTCTATTTAAATGGAGAATCAAGTTTTATAAACAAGGCTAAATAATAACAGGACTTAATAAAAATGTAGGATATAAATAAAAGAAATGTATATGTTGGTTTCTAATTAAATTCTAAATAGGCAGTACAAACAATAGGAATTTAGAGGAAGGGAAGAATATTAAATATGAATCTAATTTTATACTCAAAATTTTAATTTAAATAAAGTAGCAGAAAAGACTAGTATTGATTTATGATTGAAGTGTAAACATTGTAGAAATTATATCTTTAGGAATTATTTACAGATTTATAATAGCCAAATATATCTGTTTCTTCAATAAACATCACAATTTCTCACAAACCATCCATAATTCTAACTATAAAAGCAAACATTTTGCAATCAAATTAAAGCTGACTTCAGTATCTGCCCCATATAACTCAACAGAGCAATATATTTCATTATTTGCTTGTCCACACCTTGAAAAAAATCACAGCAATATTTGGGCTGATGTTTTGGAATTTTGAAGTATTTGTGCTGTTCACACTGTTAAAAGAATTTGAAATCAAAGCGTTATAAAAAACACCGGCAATACATTTTTACAAAGAAAATGCACTTGAAAAGGAAAATTACTTCATCCATACAGCAGCTAGTCAATATTTTCCAAATTCCTGAGGAGGGTAGGACAAAGGTACATTGAAGCAGCTAGAGTTGAATCCTTGGGGATCCAACAGCAATGATTGGAAAGAAATAATAATTTAAATAGGTAGTCATTAGCACACATGCAGGTAATTTAACGCTCTCTAAAATAAGAAATAGGACCTTGAGAACAGACATGTACAAATTGAAGACATACTTCAGGAAAAGTAATTTATCATACTTTTGATGATGTTATTAAACTACTTCTGTGATCGCTCTGGGAACAATTCCCAGTGCCCTGGAAAGGTACCTGTGTATTGCCCTTTTGATATACTCATTTTTAGAAAGTAGATTCCTAAAGGCTAAGGTGTTTTTTGGAAAAGATAACACTAAAGACAGATAAACACAAAAAAGGATTCAAAAAATACTGGACAATAAAATTGAGAAAAATAATCCTGCCTCAGCCTCCTGAGTGCTGGGGTTACAGGTGTGCGCCACCACACCCAGCTGATAGGTGTGTTGAGGTGAGTGTATTTTAAATATTTTTCTAAATAGTAACAGAGAGTGCCGGAGGGTTTCCTCAGTAACATGGACAGGAGACAAAGAATAGAGAATGTCATCCTGTTCTTACCTGCCTCAAGTCCCAACTGATAGTTCACTCCTACTCACTTTGATACTGGTGAGTAGCGAATTGTGGCTGAAATGCAACTGTCAGGGAGATGGGGAATGGTAGTCTTACAGTGATCCATAGGAGACAAGAACAGGATCCTGGGAACAAACACAGTTTGTACTTTTAGGTAACGCAAAAACAGTTCAGTTACAAAAAGCTTTTTACAAAGAAACATTTGAGAAGGAAACTTACCTCATCTATACAGCAACAAGTCGTTTCCCAGATTTTTATACAGTAGTGAATAAGATACAGTCGGATGTAATATGTGATGTGATGTATATACATTTTAAAAAATCTGATACAACACTGCAAATTTGTAAAGACAGGATTCCCTGAGCAATGTATATTTTCATCCATTTGTTTTACTTAACAGAAGACCTGAATTGCAAGTTGAGTCATATAAGTTTAGCAGTGAAAACTAAAGGGAGGAGATACCCGAAAGTCTTTTCCTGAGAGGAAAAAAAAAATGATTATTTGATATACCATTAAAACGTGGCCATTACGAACTCATACTATCATGGAAAGCAGTGATAAATATTAGACAATTTATGGCCTAAGGAGAGGACCCACATTCTTAGTAGCTGAAATACAATGCTCACTCTGATTTTTGCAGGAAATTTGGATGTTGCGATTGATAACATATGACATACACCAAAAGAGTACAGAAAGGTTTATTACTGGTATAATGTGGCTTTTTGGAGGGAATAGGGTAAGCTCCCAAGCAAGTTCAAAAAGGGCCCTGCCAGTCCAGGAAAAGGAGCCTGGCTTGGTATTTATAATTTATGGAAGCGACACACTGGGGCTGAAGTGCCGCTTTCTGTACACAGATGAGACGTCTATGATCTGAACTTTCCACTTCCTACAAAGGAATGGGCACTTGTCACTGTACGAGACAAGTGCGACAGAAGGCAAAAGTGTAAGAGTGAGGCTTGGAACCTGTTAGCAGTCAGGCAGCAGAATGTTTTTAGGCTTTACGTCAGCTTTTCTAGAACTGATTCAGTTTGTTTTATTATTTAAATAACTCAGAAAATCCTATCATTTTCCAACATTTTAAACTTTTATATGTGTATAATGGGTGAAAAGAGAGAAAAAAGTTATTGTAATCCAGCATGGACAATGTAGCTAAAAGTGTATCTTGATTTAGTATAATCATCTTATGTATTAGGTATGTCCTTTGGTCTATTAATATCATTGATCTGTACTGATGATAATTAACTTTATAAGGACTTAATAAGATAAATAAATGAATCTGATGTTGGTAAATAAAAAGGGGTGGTGTGTGGAGGCAAAGGAGAAAAAAAGAGTTTAAATGTATTATGTACTTCTACCAATTTCTCACAATGAATGCAATCATTGTGTACTGCAAACATATACTAATAAAAATACAAATAAAAAAGGAATATGAATATTGATAAGTTACGGGGCAATTTAAATTTCATGATTGGAGAAGATTCCTTAAACAAGCTTTGAATCTTGCTACACACATAGATATTTAATATTAAAAGGTAAAAGTTATGAGACTATTCAAATAATTACTTTGTTCCTGTCAGGAAAGGCCCTGGATCATCCTTAGGGTAAATACTCCCCAAGAGTAAAATTTAGAATACATTCTAGAGATAGAAAATTTAAAGTTTATTTTCAAGATCAGTGGCCTCACAGTAATTTCAAATAGGAATATTATACCATATATGTCTTATTTTTAAATTCTTTTGTGAGAATACTTTTTTAATACAGTTATATTGTTACATATAGATACTGTGCATTAGAGCCAATCTCTAGAACTCATTCATCTCACACAAGTGAAATCTTATGCACATTAACAATTCTCCATATCTCCTTCTCGATCTTAACAGCTTTATTATTTTCATTGAACACCTACTGTATGCCAGGCTCCAGAGTCTTAGCAAGTTGAGAAACTTATCATGAGTTCATAAGCAATTTGAAACAAGTCCAGTAGAATCTCCCCAGTCATTCACTACTTAGCAACTCTTTACTGTTCTTCAGACTCTTTCTGCTTTCAATCGCATAGTTGTAATAGCTCCCATGTGGTGTCTTAAGAAGCTGTACTGCTTAGGTGCCAAGAGTGCCTCTCTGTAAGGAACATCCTCAAGATTCATGGTTTTATCACTCACCACCTTAACCTGTTCATTGACTGCACCCTCCTTTATAAAGTAGGGCCAACAACAACTAAAACATTACAGAGATTGTTGTGTGTTATTAAATACAAAACACTTTATTAATCTGATATCTATTCTTAGGAATTTTCTTAGATTAGTCCTGTAACACTTCTCCAATGCTGTAATAACTGAGAATAGTAAGTATATTAACTAATTGGCATCAAAAGTTCTGTTCTATCTCCTTCCACTATTCTTCATGTTGAATCAAAAATATTTTTATGTCATTGTTAACATCTGTCTATGACCTGCTTGTTACTGGTGGTATAAATTCTATACTCCTGAAATTCATGTCTAAACTCGTTGGCATTGTTTTCTCTGCATTGTATGATCTATCCTCCATTTACCTCTTCAATTTTCCTTTGTGCCATCCCTTTCCCTGCTTACTCCATTCTGTTTCCTTGATCATTCATGATCTTTTGGATCTCTGGGATGAATGAGACTCTACCTGGAATACTCTTCCAACTTCCCAATCCTTCCTGAAGTACTTCCACTCTTACAAATTATGTCACTCTAGTAGATGTTTCAATTCTACTCAGATTTTCCAGTGTTGTGGAGCCCATAATGGTGGGCATACAAGTGCCAATTTTCTTGTCCACAAAATAGTCCTGGAGTGACTCTGTAATCTCTAATAGGACAAACATAAGTGGCTGGTACATATTAATGCTGCTCAGACATTTATTTAGTAGATGAATACATTTATTCAAAATCTATCAGCTTCTACTATCTGTCCTAGCTTCTTTGCACCTGGAAAAATAAATGCATTCTTACTCCTGATGTTATAATCATTTAAACTTTTGATGACAGGAACTTTTTCCCCTCTTGAATCTCTTATTGAGTCTGAATTTTTCCAATTCGCTCAAAAAGTCTGTTATGATTTACAACATCTCAATACTCTACTCGCCATACTCAAGGTGAATTTCAAACAGCGAGTAAGCATGAGCTCCAGTATTTAATGAAACCATGATACAATGCTGAACATTCAGATGCTCTGTTTATGTAAGAATTGGTGCTTCATGTATTGCTTACATAATGCACTCTGATCAAAATCTTTGACTACTTACTTTAAAAGAAAATTTAAATCATTTTTAGAGTGGAATATTTTCCATGAAGCTACATTGTAGGTTTTAGAACTCTACACACACACTAAATGTTCAACAGATATTAAATGTGTTCCTATGTGCAGTCTGTGGAAAACTAACTCTACAGGTTCTCAATACCTTTTATTTTAATGAAGAATATTGCACAATATAATTGGGAAATGCTAAATTGAAGCAGCTTCTCCAGTATAGGAATTCTTAAAGGTTTTAATATATTAATGCACTCTGAAAATACCTGAGTGGGTGGATAAAATATGAAAGTTTCCCTCAGGATTACTTGACCTTGGAACTCTTTTGCATAAAGTACACCACGGGACTAGTACAAAATGGTTTGGGAAACACTGTTTTTTGTTTTTTTTGTTTTTTTTTTCTCTAAGCAACAGATATTCTTTAAAAATTAAGGTACTATATAAAACTTAGTTAATTAACTTCCTCGAAGGCTTTATAAAGAAATATTTCAATAGTCCATATGACTAGAATAGGAAGCAAAACATAATCCTTCCTTACAAATATATTTAGAGCTTGAACCCACTAAGAATTCCAACTAACCCGTCTTTCTTTTGCTATAATATGCTGACTCATTTTATTATGTATTTTTTCTTTCTGAAATCAAATGAATCTTCTAATAAATCTTGTATAACTCTTTGCTTGTTTATTATTTTTGGTTTACTGTACCTTTCAGATTGAACTGTGCATCCCTAGGACGTATGTATTGACGTCCTAACCTCCAGTGGTGCTGTATTTGGAGGCAGGATGTATAAATAGAAAGTTAAGGTGCAGCAAGTTTTCAAGAAGGGTGACATGATTCAGTGGAATTAGTTCTTCAGAGGAGACATCAGATAATTTATTTTCTCTCTCTACTAGGTAAGAACCTGGAAGACAGACAGGGAGACAACTTGCATCAGGAGAAACTGCTGGGGTTCTAATCCAGCACCTCCCAGCCTGTAGACAACATATGAATGTTGTTTAGAGTCATTCTTAGTGTTCATTATAGTCTTTTGACAATGCAATCAGAGCCAATTAATACTGTTACCTAATTAATCTTTGTCTTTGGATTAACTTAGAAAGATTCCATTTACCACTTAAAATCAAATAGTATCCCCTAATGATGTACGGCAGAGCTCAAGAAATTGGATACTAGGAATGTTTTTCATCCCGAGGATTACTCCTTATAAAGTTCTTCCATTATTTCTAATAGGATAGCTTTTTTTTTTCCTACCGATTAGAAAATCTAAACTCGTACCCACCTCATATTTATTTTGACGTCATTTTGAAAAAAAGAAAAAAAGAGTATTCTTACACTATAATCAACTCCATGGATCTTGTCACGAAATGCCTTAGGATGAAGGGAGGTGCATTCGGGTTGGTCGTCTCCCTTATCACCCGCACCCCTATTCCCAGAAGTGCTGACCTCGAAAACAGGAGTGAGTGATAACACCAGAGTCTAGTGACTGATCAGGAGCTTATCAACTCACATAACAAAAGCTTTCACATCTCCATGTATTTATTATGATTTTGAAATGACTTACAATGTAGAAACCAAAAGCCTAATCTCTTCCAAGGAAAGAAAAAACAAAAAGGAGGAATAAGGAATGCCCTATATGAAGAGACCTATTTTCCATTCTTGATAGCAGATTTTTATCATTTCAATTATTCATTCTCATTTAATCCAGATGAATTTGACATTTATTTTATTATTAGATTAAAATATCCTGAGTCTGTGATTTAAATAAAACCCTCATGCCTCTCAGAAATAAGAGTATATCATGCTATTTGTAAATATACAAGTAGTTACCTGCAAAACTATTTGCTTTTCTTGAAGGTCAAAGGAAGAGCACTCCTTAAACTAATAGTTCCAAACAAGTTCTACAAGAAATTAATTTGGCAGCAGTTGAACACACAAAATTCTTGGGTGAGAAAAGTTAAAGTTTTAACTAAAATATCCTTAATATTCTTTCAATGTTATATTCACTGTTGATATTTTGCTACTTTGATTTCATAGTGAAAGTGACTTGTTAGTGTTACACAGTGTATTTCAGAAATGCTCTTTAAAGAAAGGTGTGGACCTGTCATGTTGCATGATTGTATAATGTTATTATTGTTAATTAATTTTTATTTTAAAAATTCAGTTAATGTTAAACAGTAGATTAACATTACATGCAAACATTGCATCTTCAGTGTTTCAGTCTAAAGGGATGTAAGTGTCTGCGCCTGGTGGCAGTTGTCTTCAAATGTGGTCTTTATACCAGCAGCTTTAGGTGGGGACTTACCAGAAAAATACATTCTCATATCTCACCTAGACCCATGAATCAGTCATATGGGCACGGGACACCCCAATGTGTTCAAAAAAAATCTTTCAAGTAATTGCAGTGTTTGTTAACATTTGCTGACCACTGATTGTACATATTAAGATCAGGATGGAAACTCGGATCTCAACAGAGTAGAATAGGCACGTTTAAAAACTAGATTTTTACCTCTGGAGTAGTCAAGTTCAGTGAAAGTATCCTGAAGGAGATTAGCTAGCTACCATGGCAACATACTAAGAAAACAGAGCACTTTCCCAAAAGGAAGCAAAACTGGCCCAGCAGACCACAGTGGGATATTTGAGGAACAGAGACCAATAAGAGACCTCAGAGCAGATTTTGTTACAAATGACTGAAATTCAAAACAATAAAATGCTAGGTAAATGGGCAAGACAAGAATAGCATTCAGCCTTAGAAGAACCAGAATCACACAAACATATCAATGCAGAGAGAACTCAAAATTCCAGGGAACAAAATAAGAGACAGAAAATTTTGTTGTAGGAACAATGCCGAGAAAATGTCACTACAGATGAGCACTCGGACAATTTCAGTGATAGATAATTCAAAGTTTTGAAGTTGCATTTTTCTGAATTAAAAGCAATTAAAGGTTATATAACATGGAATATGGGCAATATGCTTTCATAAAAATCTTGTGGCTTCAGAAATTAAACAGATGCAGAGGTGGGGAGCTGAACAGGGGCATAGACAAGCTAATGGCATAAAGGCTTGGATTCCTCGGTTAAAACAACATATTACCAGCCCTGTTGAGATGTGAAGGGTTAATAGGGAAGAATGAGTTGCCTGTTTCTTTCCACTTGATTTTATGTATTTCTCTGATAGCTTCATCCTGTGAATGATCCCGCTTTGAGTTCTTCAGTAAGCAGGGGCATATACAATGCATTGTATATCTTTCTACCTTAGGGTTATTATGTTTATAATTGCCTTCTTGGAAGTATGACATCAACACTAAATTTTAACTCTGGTTTGTGTAGTTAAATTCTGATTTGAATAACAATATTCTTTATTTAGCACACGTCTAAATTTGTTTCTTGGGTGCCCATATTACACTTTTGAGTAATGCTAAGCTATCAACCAAAATCCCAAATTTTAATTAAAGTGTATTGATTGCTCACAAAATACGGAGGTTTTGGACTGAGATTCTACATTTTCTCCCCTTTTGAACTTTTCCGTAACATTAGCCACTTGTGGCCCTGCCATAGCTGCATTCGGTTATGGATAAAGTATGGCCCGAGGCCAAGGAGGGGGCCGGGGGCCTCCTCCTACAGCTCTCCTTTCACTCACACTCTTTCAGTATTGAGTAAAACTGTTTGAAATATTATAACTTCATCTACTTTTCAAAGTACTTGGGTTTTATGGCATCCTGAAAGAGATGGCCTCTCATTATTTATATTCACAGTCACAGAAGGTCATACATAAAATACTGTGAGTAAAGAAACAACAGGGTGAAAATTTAAACCAGTTACTTCTATATTCATATCAATCAATCCTCTGACCCAAGATATTTACTTATTGCCTTTTGCAATAAGTAAAAGCAAACTCTGTATGGCTAAGAATATTTATGAAAAAAGTTAATCAGAATGTTTGGATAATTGACTGTTCCAAACTGTATAGTGTCACATTCATGATTGCTTTTAGGCATGGTTTTAATGCCCTTGCTCTATAAATACTCCATGAGACTCCTCAACTTTGAAATTAGAACCTGCATAGCCTTCAGAGGTTCAATAAACATTATAGTATAAAATCAAATTTCTAATTAAGAGAGTCTTGAAATAAAGCATAACTTTCTTTGAGAGGACTCTTTAACATTGCATTGTGAACAACAATTCTATGGATTCTATCCATACAATTCCTGACTTTTCCAAGACAGTGAAAAATCTTTACACTTGCTAGAATCACAATTCAGAATTACAAATTTGTTTCCACGTTGAGGGAGAACAGGGACTCTGGAGAAATTAGTTTGTACAGTTAAACACACGAATGGACCACAAATGGAATAAAAGTGATCTAAACAGACAAATTTTTAATCTGAATATTAACCAACAGAAGCCTTGCATCCTGCTTGGTTATATTAGGGTTTCTGCATAAAAATGATTGACTTTTGGGCTTAAAAATCAATAATCTAATAATAGGTTCTCTGGTCCTTTGCTGAAATATTATTAACTTTCCTTTTAAAATGGTGTTTTCCCGGAAAACCTACTTGATGCCTCATATAATATCAAGACTGGCATTTTCAACTAAGAACTTTTCTAAGCTTACTCAAGCAAAATCGCTTGTACAGTTTTCTTGGGTATTTTTATTGTTAAATCATCAATAGACTTCCAAAGAAGTGCAAGCTTGTTCTGGTATGTGCAAGTAATTTTAAAAAAGCTCTTTGAATATTTTCATATTCACACCCTATCTGCTTTCCTAGCAGCTCTTTTTACTATTTCACATTTAGGCAAACATTAACCCAACATAAAGATTTTAAATAACTGGAAGGATGTTTATCTCTTTAGAATGTTTTGGTTTTGAAAAGGAAGAAATTAACTGGAGCTGAGTTAAGCCAAACTGGATCAAGATATTTTAGGTGTGACCTCTGTTAAATCAGCTCTAGTAGGGATGAAATGTCTGGGTGATAGAAGATGGATCAAGAGGGTAGAAAGAGTTAGGAGCATACCTAACTCTTGATTGAGGGGGAAAGACACCTCCCCAATCTTCTGTAATTTGAGAAAACACAATTCAAATCTATTGAACAAATCACAAAAAGTAAAATCACAACTCTAAAAATCATTTAAAACTTTTAAATCATGTTCAGTCCATTCCACTGGCAAGTCTGCAACATATGTAGTCTAGATTATCAATGGGAAAAGGAAAGATATCAGAACTTGAAAATAATGACCATTTTCAACTTGAGAAACAATCTCTTGATTTACTTTTCCTTTAACGCGACATCAGTTTTTTTTTTCAATTGAGATAGAACTTCAAGATTAATTTAAACTAGCAGTAAAGCATAATGCTTTGAGAACAAAACATATGCTCAACACCTTCTGCTAGTTTACTTTGATATGAAGGTATTTGCAATTCTCTTTTATTATTATTGTCATAGGAATTGAAAGTAAATGAATGTTAACTATGATCTTAGTTTTTAAGAACATCCAGTAGTACCCCATAGACACACTTTAGAATGTAAAACTTGCTCTAATAAATGATGATATACATTTCATACCTTGATTTTGTGTTAAAAATAAAACTAAGCGAATCAGACCAGTGACGTCATCAGGGAAGCGTCCAGACTGAGTCAGAGAATTGCTGAGACAGAGCCTTAGAGCACTTAACGAAGTCAAGAGACAAGAGGTGAACAGAGATGTGCATCATTATCTCCCTCCATTAGGAAAGATGAGTGAGCAGGTGTGGTTTTTTCCAGATAGAAATACATTTCCACACAGTTCTTTCTCTTCTGTAAGACCATACAAACTATAATCCTTCCACGGATATTAGACTTCGCTTCTATTGCATGATATCATCACAATAAGGTCATATTTCTATAAAAAAAAATTTCAAAAACATTAGTGAAAAACCCACATCTCATCGTTCTTTTCATATCATTAAAGGCCTCTCGACTTAACCATGAACTCCTCAGAAGGCCCTTGATTCCTATTGATTTCCCCTGATATAGACTAGAGACAATACACAAATAGAAAGCACTCAACATTAGATCGGCTGTGGAGTACCAACCACAAAATAATATATTTATTTTTCAACATTTTTTCTTTTATTGATAAAAACTACACAAAAGCTAATTGATAATTAATTTAAAAAGCAATGTTACACATTATCTCATATTTAGAAATGTGTCAGCAGTTCTGTTCACTGACCTCCTGGCCATTGTTCTTATAAACCTTTAGTCCAGGTGAGAATAATTCTGCTTATCTTCTCCATCCAAGATCTTCAGTCTCTCTTCCCGACTTCCTTAATGAGGGCTGCTCATGGGGGAAAAAAACAAAACTCCTAATATCATGTACAAGGTGTGTCCTGAAGCAGAATTCACCTAGACTTTTATTCCAGTAGTTTTATCAAACTCTGTGGCCATCTTTCCTTACTTGTGGTGTGTGGTAAAGCAGATTTTCTTTTGGTACAACAGAAGCTTGAATGCCTATGTTTTGAATTGAGAACAGAATCTCTAGACCAGGAAAAAAACCAAAAAAACAAAAACAAACAAACAAACAAACAAACAAAAACAAGAACAAACAACATTTTAAAGAAAAAAGAAAATGAAAGCAATAGAAATGAAGTCTGCGAGTGTTACACACACCTGACAAAGAAAACTGTATTGTTCCCCCAACTTCCCACCCACCCCTGTATACTTGCCCCTGTGGTTCTCCAGCCCAGGAACCATGCAGTGTAGAAAAATCAAATATACAAACAAACCTATCGATAGCTAGGGTGAAATCTATTTTTAGAAGAACGTGACACTCTTGACTATTTACATCCGGGAGCACTTTTCTTTGTTCGTTTTATAGTTTAAAGCAAAGAATGTTCGGTAGTTCTCCCAGTTACGCTGTAGAAGCATCCTCTGCCCTCTTTAAGCAGTTTTGGTTTTTCTTTTCTCTATGCCACAAATTGTCTAACAGGAACGATGAACTGGCTTGATAACGTGATTTGGGGGCGCCCATTCTCCTTTAGGATGAAAGCCCGCCCTCCCCCCAGCGAGTTCCCCAGTGAGGACTGGACCTCTCATTAGTTTGTTATTCTCTCCAGGTAAATGGTCGGTGCCGCCGACCTGGCGATGGTGGCGATGAAGCTGTGGTCCCTCCCGAGCTCCAGGCCGGGGCTTTCGTCCCGTTCTGGAGACACTGTCTCGTAGCCCTTGCTGATGCGCAGTGGCTGGTGAGCTTGGCAGTACCCGATCACGGGCTGGTCGTAGCTGTAATAGGGCAAGGGCTTCACGTGGTGTGGCATCTGGATAGGAGAAACAGAAAGAGAGATGGGTCGATTATAAAAATGCTTTGGAAAATTAAAGTAACACTCCTCAAGTTATATTATTGTTCTTCATGCTGTTCTAAATACTAAGAAACATTGACAGAACACCGATTGTTACTATTTATTTTTGTTCAGCACACTTTTAGATACTTTCTGTATAAAATTGTATACAATGTTATTTCAGTACTCTATCCTCTAATGTGCTAGCCATTGCCATGGCACTATAACAGAAAATTAGCAGCCACTTAAATGCCCATTAGCAGCAGAGCATTGGAAGCACAGTATGTACATCCATACATTTGAATACAGGCATTACAAAGATAGGGATCTGATCTAACATGGCAAGATGTATTAAGAGGTAAATGATTAGGTGCAAGAGAATGCATAACACGATCCATTTTGTAGAAGTGTAAACATATTCTGTATGCATATTTCATATATATGTGTGTGTGTGTGCGTGTGTTATAAATATGTTTCACTTTTCATTTGTACCTTTCACACATTTCAAATCTTTTATTATAAGAACATAAAACTTTTGTCTAAAATTTGAGAAATAATTCCATAGATTATTTCTAACAATTCTTCATTTACAAATATAAAAAAAAAAAAACTCAACATTTCAGAATCATGGGAAAAGTCACACTTTTGTCTTCATAATATGCAATGTTATTTCTTTTCAAACTGACAATCTAAATGTGTGTCTACTATTAGTAAAATTGACCAAAATGATGTTCTGCAGATTTTTTTTAACTAGAAAAGATGAGAATATTATAGTGCTTTTGATTTTTCCTGCTGCTTCTTATTAAAGCACAATTTCCTGATAAAGAAAATGTGTCTCAAAACTAGAAAAAGGAACATGATGGCGCTTAATTGTTTTGGGGGGGGAGGTTTCTGTTTTATTAGCGATTTTCATGATCTGTCAACGGGGTTTAAAACACAAAACGTTAATGCCTAGCATGAGCTTGTGCCTAGACCCATAGAGAAGCTTGCGGTTTTTTTTCTCTCCCTTGATTTTTCACTCCAGTTCTGGAATAATTCACATTAAAATTAGCTCATTTCCTCAGATTCACATTTTTCTAAGCCTGGGAAAATTACAAGGGCTGGTATCAGAACTGTAACCCTTCAGAATGGTTTTCATGGAATTTAACAAATTTTTGATTCTAGATGAAAGCAAAACCGGCCTTATGCTGGAGCAAGAGTTGAGGCGACAGTTATTAGGTGGTATATGTGGCTGCCGAGGAAGAAAGGTAGGGACTCTGTCCAGGGAGGGATGGGAGTGGGGCGTGGTTAGACCTGTTACACATTGCACATGCAGTATGCGTCGATCCTTGAGTAAAGGGGTTTTCTGGATACTTTGTCTTTTCTTTGGGGGGGGGATGCATGTTCACAGTACAGAATAGTAGTGTGTGTTTGGGGTGATTGATACATGTTTATAAACATATCTTGATCATTTCAGCTCAGTTTCCCTCCTCTCTCTTATTTGTGTTGTACCTGTGATCTCTTTACCCTTCTCCAAGTCTGCTTTCATGTTTCTTACCATATTTCCTCTATTTTCATTCATTCATTTATTTGTCTTTTAGGTATTGCTTGTAAGAGAAACCACATGATTTTTAGCTCTTTTTCTCTGGCTTATTTCCCTTAATCCTTGATCACATGCTAGAACATCTGTCATAAATTTATAGTGTTGATTAAGAATGATGATAAAACTGCAAAACCTCTCTGCCCTGTAGAGTTAGAATTTGTGGAAGTTTTTAAATTATTGTCTCTCAGCTCCAACTCCACTTTTTGTTGTTGTTTTCATAATACTAGGTCAGGGGCTCGCTGAACTGCATTTCTGTTTTACCTGCACCTCCCTGTTAGACTTTGCCAATGGAGGGAAACAGCGAAGCCTAGAGGAGGAAGAGGGAATTCTTCCATGTGGGTTTCCTCTCTGTGTCTTCCTGTCGCAGGAATTCACCCCAACAACCCTTCATTTCAGCTTCTCAGTTCCGCTCCATAGCAACAAGTGATAATCTTCCCACCATTCGCAGCAAATGGAACATTTGGCATCATCAGACCTCTCTTTTCCCTACCAGACAACAGCACCAACAACACAGTGCTGCGAACTTCCTCTTCACGAAGCCAGTCTTCCAACTATTTTAGTGATTCTACAAAATTCTTTTTTGTTTTTTTAGCCCTACGTGTAGGAGTGTTAGCTACTTTCTAAAGTGGTCTCTGTGATACGATGGGCTTATTTTAAACTTTGCAATAATAACTCTATCTTTGCCAATGTCTTGAATGGACAATGTCTGATTTTTTTCTATAGTGAATCTGCAGAAACTAAATTGCTGTAGTTTATTCTGTTGTATAGCATTTGAACAGGAGAGATTTTTTCACTTAATTTTTCTGTTGGAAGTTAACCAGTATTAAATCTAATTTGGCAAGTTTATTTCCAGGAGTCTTTCTTCCATTTACTATATAAGTCTCTCAAATTAGCTCCAGTGTTTCCTTGTTGGTATCTTCATTAATGTTATGAAGACAATTTTGACACAAATTTATTTTTTGCATGAAAATCATGTTCTTAACACCTCTGTTTATTAAAATAAAAGTCAGCACCTCACATTTTTAAAGGTCTAGATTAAAGCAAATTTCTTAGGAGGGATCACAATTCATTAGTAGTTTAGGAAACTAATTTAGTGACTACAGATATGCATGTCAGAAATTAACACGAATCTAAAGTATCAGAGTATAAAGCAAAGGTAGGTAGTTACTTCAGTGTTTATTTTCAAATTTATATGCATCTTTTCAATGTGTATCCTGGTCATATTGTGAATTTTTGAAAAAAAATATAGAATTCCCAGTAAAAGACATTTAAAAAAATAACTGATCAAAGCATACATTCAGATTACAATTTAAAGGATTATCAATAGCTTGGATAAATTCTCATCCTTCCTTCACTATTCCTTTTTATTCTTAACTCATGCAATTCATTGTTTTCCATGATGAGTTGGAAAATTAAATTACTAGTTGGCATTTAGTGATGAGGTACACCAACTTCTATGGAAAATTAAAGCTATTTTTAGTACTTCTTTTAAAAAACAGTTATGAGTAATAGCATTAGAATTTCTTATCAAGAAAGTTGTTGGTGTAATCTTGGATATAATAGTTTATTGTCAAATAAAAAAGATTTGGAGAAATGAATATATACTAGGTCAAATTTGCACTTGATATACAGGTGTTTCCGACATTAAACATTTATTCTTGGGCTAAAGATGAGATCAAGGAGCTGTTTATAATGCCATAGGGTCAAATTATTAGATACTAAGTGTAAAGTTGGGTCTAGTCTGCCGTACTGCAAGTCTATAGACTTGTTTTTGTTTTTATTATTTCATGTTTATTTTGACCTCTCTATATAAGTCAAGGTCCAGACATGAACTGTTAACAAGTCCTATTTTGGCAAATCTCATAGGATTTTCAAGCATGTCAAATAGGAGAAAATATGGGTGATTTGTGTCGTGGGTCACTATAACTCTGAGAAAGCAGGGGAATGGAAGTAGACACTTTATCTGGCATCTTAGCAGGAAGAAAACCTACCTACAAGTAACACAATCCATTTCTTAACTTTTTGTCATTAATAGATGAGGGAGCATCACCTGTAAATAGTATCAATAATTCACCAACATTATTTCCATACGATACAAACATTCATTGAGAATCAGGTATTTGTTTCTAACTTTCACTTACAGGAATGACTCATTTTCTCCAAATAGCCAACTTACTAAAAGGCATTAAAATTAACACTGAGCATGGGCGGTGGTTCTTTCAAACTCCGATAGCACTGTGAATGGTCTTTATCCAGTCAAGCAGATAACTTGGATCCACAAATCTGTGTGAGTATTGAACATGAGAGGGAGTCAAAGCCTTACAGGTCCTTCTGTACGATCAGGTGGTTGTAAAGATGGAAACCTGTACCACATCTGAACACTGCTGCAGTTTCAATGTTTACTTGAAGTCCTTACTCAAAACGTAATGAGAGAAGAATTGCATAACTAAGAAATCATGATATTTGTCTTCAAGTTAAATTGACTCAAATGTTGAGGGAGCTGCTTTCATACGGAGCTTTAGGTTTCTGTTTCATCAGTTTTACACTCAGTAATTTTGTTCTACTAGGTTTTCTTTTTTTTACTGCAAGCTGGACTAGTTGTTGTTTTATTTTTAATACTGCAAGTTGGATGAGTTGTTTTGGTTTGGTTTGTTTTTTAATACTTCAAGAAGAAAAAGCAAAACAAAGACCCTTAGGGCTGGGGATTTGGCTCAGTGGTTAGAGTGCTTGCCTTGCAAGCCCAAGGCCCCGAGTTCGATCCCCAGCACCAAAAACAAAAATAAACAAAAAAAAAGACCCTTGCCATTCTCCTTATTGCATTTGAGACAGGCTTAGAACTGCTTGCAGGATAGAAATCATTATAAGTAATATAAATCATTCCTATTCTGTAAAACTGACCAATTGCAAAAGATGTAAAACCCAGTGAACTGGCAAGCGTTGAAAGCTTAGATGCAACGTCTGCTCATTTACTCTTCAAGTCTATTCTACAGGGCACTATGTAATCAACTGAATTTGTGGTTTCTGATCAGCTAAGAGACTAAGGTCTTGTACTTTATAGTGATAATGTACAGTACATTAACGACCTGGGTCCCTTTGTGTATCATCGTTTCCCTTCCAGCAGTCAAAATAAAGTATCCTTAAATTCCCTTTAATGTAGTTTTGGTATTTTTGTAAATGTGTTCTCAGAGTTTTTGCAAAGTGTCCCACCAGAGAGCGGATGGATCAGCTCTCTGATAGACTCAGAACTGTGGCTCAGCAGAACAACACTATTTAAAGAGGCCTTTCATTAGCATGCTTGGCTACTCATTGACTGCATTAGAAGCTACACTTTATTTACAGTAAAGAGGTGTGTGAAATAGAAAATAAAGAAGTTACACTGGGGGAACATATTATATCAAAATTTTCATTTGTTTCTCTGAAGTGTAACACTGTAAAAACATAAAACATACTTAAAATTCTATCTAGGCATATTTAGTAATTAAATCTGAGGTAAGTTACAGAGGGGCAAAAGCAACAATTATGACTCATTAGAAATCACTTGGAGGGGCTGGGGACTTAGCACAGTGGTTAGAGGGCTTGCCTTGCAAACACAAGGCCCTGAGTTCAGTCCTCAGCACCTAAAGAAAACAAAAACAAAGAAATCACTTTGATATTCTTGAGTTTCATGTCAGTTCTCTAAAAATGGGAAAAATAGTAACATGTCATTTACCTGTATAAATTTCAGATAACCCTGGAAGTCCCCCTTGACTTTTTTTGTTTGTTTGTTTTTTTCCCCTTGACTTTTAAGAAAAGTGATACACTAAAAAGATATGTTCCTACTCTTTTGACTCAGCACTGACAACATTTTCCCTGGAAACACACCCGACTTTTGTCTTACATTTAGAGTGGTGCAGGGACAGGCAGGTTCATAGAGTAGCTCATTAACCAAGGTTTTCCATCAGATTTTGTGCAGTAAGACACTGAGAAACTTTAGTGTTTAGGTTTTCTAAAACATCATTTCTGTTGTTCAAGATACGTTTTTCTTCCAAAACACTGGAAGGAGTAAAAATATGATATATTCCTGTCAATTACAGGGGCTTACAGTGTTAGCAAATCAAAGAAAGAAGCTAGGGAAAGGGAGTATTTTTAAACTTGGGGAGGAAGGACAAAAGTATAAAAGGTTATGCATTACTTCAAATCCTGCAAATTGACTCCAAACCCCCTAATTTTGCATCTGTAATAATTACTTTTAAAATGAGAAATGAGCGAGTCAGTAGAGTAAGTGTGAGAGTACTGTAAAGTGGGTTCTTTGTATCCTCGATCAAAGGCTGTTGTAGTTCAGGTTTGGGGATGAGCGTGACAGTCCAAAGGTGTGAACCACTTTTCTCATAGGTATCAGTACTAGTGGTAAATAGTTGAAGAGTCTGATTATTCCTAAATTAGCACGAACTATCACTAGTCTTATTTATTAACCTTTCATGAACATTGTTCACATTTCAGTATGAGTGCTTTCAATTCAAGTCATAAAACGTTGATTTTCAATTTCCTAAATGCCATTTTTTTTTTAATTTTATTTTAAACCAAGAACATGTATTGGTACATTCTACATACAATGGTCACATTCATTACATTAATTCTGTACCTATACATGATGTATCTTGGTTCTCCCCCCTCTCCCCCCCTCCCCTCTGCACCCTCCCTCCCTATTTACAGCAGGTTCATTTATCATTTTCCATATTTTCCCTTTCCCC
>PVJO010017855.1:0-38101 GCA_004026905.1 Hystrix cristata | reverse complement strand
TAGGTCACAGTAAAAAAGCTTGCATTTTTGTTAAATTTATTCCTAATTATTTGTTTTTATACTATTGTAAAATGAAATTATTTCCTTAATTTTCAAACTGTTTCTTGCAAATGTATTTCTTTTTGTACACACTAATACCTCAGTTCACAAAAACTTCTGTTCTCAAACAATTTGGTTCACCAAGAGAAGTGTTTGTAAAATTTTGCTTCTGTTCCCAAACCCGCATCTGGTGACGAACACAACAGCGACCATCTTCCCTGCTCTGACATGCGGTCGTGGCTTTCCCTAGTTGAGACTGCAGTGGCAGACAGATCTGAGCACACTCACTGAGGAGCTTCTGTGTGTGCGTTTTAGCATATACAGTACTGTACAGTACTATTCAAGCAGCATGGTTCCGAAGACAGTGCCAAGCAAGTGTGGTGATAAAAAGAAAGTGCAGAGTGGTGAAGAAAGTGACAAGAATGTGCAGAGCAAGAATGGTAAGAAGAAGATTTTGAAGGAAATAACCACCAGACTGACGAAGGAAACTGCAGAAAAGCATGAGCGTGGTATTTGTTTGACAGATCTGACCTAGATGTACAAGATGGCAAACTCAACAATCTCAACTATTTTGAAGAATACAGATGTCATCAAAGGAGCTGAAATGGCAAAGGAGTAATGATGTTAACCAAGCAGAGGATGCAAGCACTGGGAGAGGTGGAAAAACTTTTTCTTAGGATGGCTGAATGAGAAACAGCTGTCAGGTGATAGCGTTAGGGAAGCTGTGATCTGTAACAAAGTCAGGAAATTGCACAGTGATTTACTGCAAGAAAACCCCTCTACCAGTGCAACAAGTGACGAATTTAAAGCCAGTAGTTGGTTTGATGAATTCTACAAGTGTGATAAGACATGATGAGGCTTTCAGTTCTGACAAGGCCTCTGCAGAAGCCTACAGGAAAGAATTTTCAGAATTCATGAAGGCAGAAGAATATGTCACTCAACAAGTGTTCACCTGTGATGAAACAGGGCTCTTCTAGAAGAAGATGCCGAAGAGAACCTGTATCACAGAGCAGAAAAAGGTACTGCCAGGGCACAAGCCTATGAAGGACAGACTGACCCTTCTGCTGTGTCCAAATGCAAGTGCCAATCTGAAGATGAAGCCACTGCTGGTGTACCATTCCCAGACCGCTCATGCATTCAAGGAGCAGAATATGAACAAGGCCGGACTGCCTGTCATGTGGAGGGCCAGTGAGAAAGCTCAGGTCGCAAGGCAGTCGTTCATGGAATGGCTGCACGAGGTGTTCACACCCACTGTTAAGAAATATCTTCTGACAACCAACTGCCTGAAAGGTGCCTCCTTCTGATGGACAATGCTCCGGACACCCTCCAGCCTTGGTGGACGATATGCATGCTGAGGACACATTCCCCCACCCCACAACATGTCACCTCTTCTGCAGGCCATGTGATCTGCACCTTCAAGAAGCTGTACACAAAGGCGCTCTTCACCAGGTGATTTAATGTCACTTAAGAGATGTCCTTGACCCGACAGAGTTCTAGAAGAAACATTTCAATGTCTTCCACCGCATCAGCCTCATTGGCAAAGCCTGGGAAGATGCCATGTACCAGACCTTAAACTCAGCCTGGGGGAAAGTGAGATGAGAAGGGTCTGATGCACAGGTAGTGGAGGAGACAGTGTCCGTGGGCAAGAGTGCAGGTCTGGATGTCGATGGTGCAGACACAGACGAGCTTGCTGTACACCATAAGGAGGAGCTGACCATAGAAGAACTTGCTGAATTCCAGAGTGAGCAGCAGAAGGTGCTTGCAGGGGAGCATCGACTGAGGAAGAGGAAGATGGGGAGGTTAGCAGTGATGTGATCAAATCCATTATGGAGAAATGGAATGAGCTCCAGGATTTCTGTGAGAAGCACTACTCCAACATAACTGTAATGAACAGAGTGCTGAATCTGATGAACAATAATGTGGTCTCTCATTCCAGAGGGATATGCAGGACAAGTAAGGAACATTACACAGTTTTTTCATCAAAACTATCCCTGCAGCTAAGAGACCAGAGAGGAAACCCCTGAAAGAGATCTTCTCAATGTCCTATGGAGGAGTCTCTTCTTTCAAACAATAACTTGCTCTTCACTCATCTTCCTGTCTTCCATGCCAGAAGCTGCCTCAAGCAAGGCTAATGTTCTCTTTCCTCATACTGTACTGTAGTTTGTTTCATAGTTTTTGTGGTTTGAAAAATATATCTGTAGTTTGGAATGGATTAACATTATTTACATTGAACCTTATGGGGAAGTTTGCTTTGGTTCACGACCAATTCAGTTTGCAACCAGAATCATGGAATGAATTAAATTCATGAACCAAAGTACCACTGTACTGATTTTGTCTTCTGCAACTTTAGAGAACTCATTATTTCTGATTTTTTTCTGATTTTTCCTTTGATTTTCTACACCAAAGCATGTCAAGTGCAAAAACATTTGTTTTACTTTTTTCTTTCATTGAGATGCCTTTTATTATTAATAAATGCCAAATTATACTAATTGGTATCTATAATAAAATGTGGAATATAAATGGTTCCTGATGTCAGAGTGGAAGCTTTCAATCTTTTATCACAAAGTATATTATTGGGTTTAAGACATTACTGTCATTCCTGGAAGAGAGGAAGCAGAAACAACCCCAGGCATGTTCAGCTGTTTTGTCTTTGACAAAGTGGCAAAAGATAAAAACTGGAGGAAAGACAGACTCTTTAATGAACAGTGCTGGGAAAATTGGCTGTCCACATGCAGAAGATTGAGTCTAAACCCATATATCTTGCCATGTACTAAACTAAAATCAAAATAGATCAAAGAGCTAAATGTTAAAACAGCAAAAAACCTTCTTGAAGAAAAAATAGGTAAAACTGTTAAAGACACAAGCAAAGACTTTCTGAACAGAAACCCAGCGGCACAAGAAATAATACCAAGAACAATAAATGGGATTGTACAAAATTAAAAAGCTGCACGGCAAAGGAAACCACCAACAGAGTGAAAAGACAACCCACAGACTGGGAAAAACAATTCTGCCAGCTACTCATTGGACCGAGGACTAAAATCTAGAATATACAAACAACTCAAAAAATTAGGCTCCCCCAAAATGAGCAATTTGAAATGAACAGACACTTCTCAGAAGAAGTACGAATGGCTAATAAACATGAAAAAATGTTCAACATCACTGATCATTAGAGAAATGTAAATTAAAACAAAACTGAGACACTATCTTACCCCAAAAAGAATGGCTATCATCAAAAAAAAAAAATCAAATAAAAAGAAATGCTGGTGACAACGTAGGGGAAAAGGAACTCTCCTATATTGTTGGTGGGAATGGGAACTAGTACAACCACTAGAGAAATCATTGTGGAGATACCTCAAAAAAACTAAAAATAGAAATTCCATTTGATCTAGCTATTCCCCTTCTAGTAATCTTCACAAAAGAGGTAAAGTCTTTATATTACAGGGATACATGCATATCTATGTTTAGAGCAGCTCAGTTTATGATAGCTAGATCTTGAAAACAGAATATCTTTCCATCAACAGATAAATGAATACAGAAAATGTGGTATTGATATACAATGGAGTACTCTGCCATTACAAAAGATAAACTTGAGGCATTCATGGACAAATCAACACAACTTGAGAGCATAATGTGGAGTAGATTAAGTTAGACACATGAGCTTAAATATCCTGTATTTTATCTCTCACAAAATAGAAGATAGATAAATAAGAAATTGATAGAGGTTCAAATAACTCCCCAAATTATCTATTCCATTGTTTCAAAAATATTTTCGGGTAAGTGCTAATTTGTTTCATTTATACTACTAGCTCCTTTCATTCATTGAACTAAAAAGTTTTGTCCTTTTGCTTCTTCTTAGTAAGAGAGAATCAATTTTTGTTTTTGACTTGCACTCTAAGTAACGTTTTGGCCACTCTTTTAAGATCATGATACACAGTATATTAACTATTCTTATTCTCTAAGTATTTTGTTATGAAATTTTGTTTTACTTTTTCACTGAAGTAAGAAACATTTTTATAATTTATCAATATCCACATGTATTACACTGAAATAAAAATTTTTTTGAAAAGAAGCTATCTTTTATTCCTAATTTGTTGGACTCTTTAAAAATGTAAGAAAGCTTGCTTTTGTCAAATTTCTTTTCTGTGTATAATGAGATAATAATGTGATTTTTGTGTTTATCCTATGAATATGGAATATTACATAAAATGTTTTATACACTGAGACATTCTTGCATTGTTAAAAATAAATCATGCTTGATTATTAACAGTGTATAATTAATTTGAATTTTGTTGCATTCAAATTGCTAAGTTTTTGTTGAGGATCTTTGCATTAATTTTCATAAAGTATGGGGCTAAGGTGGAGTTTCAATTCGACTGGCTTTGGGACCCACACCACATAACGGCAGAGCAGACTTCCAGCTATATCTGGGTGTCATGGAGGTGTATGGCCTTTGAAATCTATGACTGGTGCTTTGCACCTTCTTCCACTCTGAAACTCTTCTCCTGCTCTGTTTCCTGGACACCATGAACTAAGCATCCTTGCTCTACCACACACTTCTGCCATGATGTTTTTGTCTTGGAGCCAACAGACCATGGAGTAAAACCAGGAGCCACATTTAACCTCTCTTCCTTTAACTTACAGATGTCAGGCACTGTCCAGCAATAAGAAAGCTGACCAACACATGGTGGATACTGATCTGTACTATCTCTTTCTTCTAATGTCTTTGTCTAGTTTTGTTGTCAAGGTAATACTAACCTCTTGGAATGAGTTTAGAAGCATTATTTTCTTCTCTTCAATTTTCTGGAAGAGCTTCTGAAAGAATGTGTTTAATTTTTCTTTAAAGGTTTCATAGAATTCACTAATGAAACCATGTAGGTCTATATTAGGTATAAATGCTTATATACCATTAGGTATACATGCTTATGTGGAGTTAACAGTAAGTCACAGATCCCTGAGACTTATTTTTCTCCATTTAAGACTCAAGTTGCATAATATTTTGGGGAGGTGCTGGGAATAGAACTCAGAACGCTCTACCACTGAGCTAAATCCCCAACCCCCAGGCTCTATAATCTTGATTGAGCTATTTGCATGGTTGTTGATGCTTTCTTGGGCCAGTTAAATCTGCTATTGAATGCTTTTAGTGAATTTTTCATTGCAAATATGATACTTTTCAACTTCAGAATTTTGTTTTTATTTTTTTTAATAAACTTGTCACCTTTCTCACATTATTTAGATCTTTATACATGATCTTCTTTAGTTTTTCTGAATAAATGTAGTTTACTTAAAGCCCAATTATGAAACCATGTAGGTCTGTATTAGGTATAAATGCTTGGACTTCCTCAGAAACCATTTCCATGACTGATTTTTTCCCTTGAAAAGGACCCATTTCATCTTGGCCCTTTGCCTCACAACTAACTGCTCAAAACAGGATATTTTAAATAACACAGTGTGGCAAATCTGGGAACCAGACTCCTTTTCTTTCCATGGTGTGTGTACCATGTTGCTGTGTTTGCTGCTGTTTGTTTAATGCTTCCCTGAACTAACTCCATAAAGTTTCTGATCTTTGTTTGGCCCCTGACATGTGTGCTACATGGTTTCGAGACTGGAAAGAGAGCTCCTTACACGGCGAAAGGTGACAGGTGTGCAGAGGCTCTGCCGCGTGCTCTCAGGCATGCTGGGGCATCATTCAAGGCTGCAGTCTGTCTCAGCCATCACTGTCTGGAGGGTGGAGCTCCTCAGCGAGCCTGAGGTGAGAGTGCAGAGCCTCTGCAGATCATTTCCAGCCACATGTACAGTACTGAGCATTCTCAGAGTCCCGCAGAGGCGCCATATATGTAACCTTTCACACTCCCAAGAATATGCTTGATCTGTGCAGAGCCTCCTCATGGACATCTCATTCGTCGGATTTTCCTTTAAACGTTTTAGAAGCTCTCTTTGGCCTATATTTTGTTTTATCTCAGGCAGGTGCTATGTTAAACAACAGTTTTCAACAAATATCACCAAAGAACAGGATATCTGCACTAGAAATCCCTGATTTAGGTCAAATAAAGACAGGAGCCGTGAATGGAGGCTCCTAGGAACTACCAAACAGGCAGAACAATGATGATTCTTCTCTGGGAATCTTTAACTCCAAATCCATTCTGCCTCCTCTAATGGCTACTGAACTGTTGATTTTCACCATGATTTGGGGGGATATTGATTTTTAAGGATATCTCAGTGCTAGGAAGGGAAAAATAAGAATAGGGAAAGTTAAAATGCAACAAACTTGGTGTACTTACCAAGATGGAGCCATTGTACTCAAATAAATGTTAGTCACATCACAGTAAAATTCTGGTTAATTTCCATGTTTGTGAAAAATCTGAGTTGGCAATTTTGGTTAGTATTCTTAATGATTTTACGAAAGAATACAATTTGTAAGGTCCTTACTTCACCATTCTCCCTATAACCTTTTACAGTTCTTAATAAGCCCTATTTGGCACGCCTCCAGGTTGTGCTGAAATATAAGTGGCAAGATATTATCTTATGTTCTCTTTTAAGAAACAATTTTCCCTTCTCTAGTTATTTCTCTACATGACCAAGTTCTATTTATCTTCATCACAGTAAAGTTAAGGTTCAATACATGTATGAATTGATTACAACAGAAGTACATAAGCATCCATATCGATGTTTTTTAGAAGAATCCGACCTCAAGCCAGGAACAATGACACAGGCCTGTAATTCCAGCCATCAGGGAAGCTGAGAAGGAGCACTGCAATTTCTAGCCCAGTCTGGACAACTTAGTGAGACCGTGTCTCAAGCAATAAAATAAAATAAATGGGGCTGGGGAAATAACTCAGTGGTAGAGCACTTGCCTAGCTTGCATGAAGCCCTGAGTTCAATCCACAGTACTGTGAAAAAATGAGAAAGAGGGAGAGGGAGGGAGGAGGGAGAGAGGCTATCAGCCCAGCCTAAGTTATCAAACTAAATCGTTATTTTAGACACAGTTATTTCACAGTGAGTCATTTAACATTTTACATTATTGTTATGGTCACTCTCCCTAAAGCATCCTTCAAGAATTAGCACATTAGTCTTTTCTCAGTCTACAGAAAAGATGTACTCATAGCTTTTCACACCATTATCTCAAATGCTGTTGTGAAATATCGTGCTGTCATCAAAATGTATAATTTCCTCAGCCCTTATCTAAAAGCATGAAAGATTCTTTAGTAAAATTATCTTTTGATAAATAAAATAAATTTTAACCTGTGAGAATAACTGACAAATAGTCATGAGACTAATCTCTAATGCAGGGTTCAGCTGAATGTTCTCTTGCTGCTTCTTCCTATGAAAACCAATTAACCTTCTCTGTGACCATGCAACAGTGAGGGGAAACGATAAGGCAGGAGTTTGCAGGAAAGACTGACTTACCCAAAACACTAAGTACCTAGCCACGGGACTCTGATCCTGATGGAAAAGTCACGTAAAACAGAAGCATCTGAGATGCCATGATGTGACTCATATATAACAGAATTTTTATCAGAGGGAAAAAATGATGAGTAATAAATCATCAAGAAATAAGAAAACCATAAGGAGTTTATGTAATGAACACAACCATGCAGAAATCTCTTATGAAATTATAAATTGTGGAATACTGATCATAACGTTCAAATTTAAATGAGACTTAAAATAATTTTAAAATCAAGATGGAAGTGTAAAGACTTTTCTGTTCACTTCTTTTCTCAAGAAAAATAAAAGAAATGGGATTTTAAATTCTAATAAAACTAAAATATTTCAACCACATTCAAATATTGAAAACAGAATGCAATGGCAAAGATGAATAAGAGACGACCGAGTACAGGGCAGAAAGAGTAAACTAGTTCGCCATAGGCAGCAGATTGGTGAAAACTGGTCTTCCAAAGAGGAATACAGGTTTATGCTGAAATACTCTTGTTGAGTTTATAACATTATCCTTATTACGTGCCTCCTCACTGTGCACACCCTGTTGTTCAGGATCAGAGACACCTTTCCCATTAAATACTTCACAGTAAATTATGACTTTGCTGTTCCCTTTTTGATCTGTGCTTTATCCCTCAAGTGACACTGTAAGAAGCAATTTCATTGTCCTCTATGCGTGATGGATGCCTAATAGGTGAGGAACAACAAAAGCTTCTTTTCTCTGCCTGTGAACAGGAAGGAGGTAGTGGTCCTGCACACCTTCTAAAATAGTCTTTTCAGACATGCGGTACGCCCGAATCTCAACCCCAACCCTCTGGTATGGGATAAAATCCTCAAGGAGCCAGAGAGCCTACGGATGCCCTAGAAGTCTCCAGCTCAGCCCCCTTTTCGAGGTAAATACCTAGGAAGGTAAACAATCAGGCTTCCTGGAATCTTAATCTTGCTGCTTAACCTAGTACCTAGTCTGGAATGTAGCCATTTTTAAGCACCTACGTTAAGATAACAGGTTTTTTTTTAAATCATCCATTCGGAGCACAGTAATTTACTAGGCAAATGGCTAGAGAGCAAATTCACGTGGTACGTGGAGAGAGCTGGGACTCCGAGAAGTACAGCTTTCTACAAGAACAATAAAAATTACAGAAAAAGCATGTTCCTTCACAACCTCATATATGAGAAGTGAAACTTAAATCCACTACCGGTCCACCAAGACAGGACACCCAAGTCTACATTTTTTGGATAGACAACAACCAAACAACAATACAGAGGAAAGCAATCCTACAAAGGCTGACAGCTTGAGGCCCCAGTGAAAAAAATATAAAGGAACTCTAATGATCTTACGGTAAAACACTTTGGTCTGCTCATCCCACCGACCAGCACACCTACCAGCCTCTCTCTTTAAATGGGCATGCAAAAATCAGAGAATCAGAACAATGTAACAGAAAAAAATGGGTAAATAACATAAACTGTAGAAAACTTTTTGAGGTTACTGTACTTAGCATCCTTAAAGAGATCAGTAGGGCATCCAAGAAACAAGATACTACTAAAACAGAACATACAGTAAGAAAATAATGATTAGAATGATTTACTTGATAAGAAAAATTATAAAACTTTAACAGAAATTTGAATATTAAAGTTGGGGAGATTTCCCAGGTGCTAAAGCAAAAAGAGAAAGCTAAAGGCGTTAGTGGATTGGGCCAATTCTCAGTTTAATATCAATTGTAGAAAGAGAGGCCAGAAAACAATGGGGTATTAAGACGGAAGGTCAAACCAGAACAAAAAATAACTGTGATAGTTAATTTTGATACTCTCGGATGTCAGTTTGATGGGATTAAGCGATGCTCATATAAGCATCATTGCTGTGGGACTGAGTGAAGAAGATGTGTCTCCATCCATTGTGAGTGGGTGAGGGGGCACCATCTAATCAGAGGAAGTGGACAGAATGAAAGGCAGAACGAAAGGCAAATTCATTCTCTCTCCCTCTCTCTCACTCTCTCTGTCTCTGTCTCTGTCTCTGTCTCTCTCTCTCTCTCTCTCTCTCTCTCTCTCTCTCTCGTCTCTGTCTCTCCCCCTCCGCTGGGCCACCACGCCTCTCCTGTCCTTGGACATAATTCTCCATCATTTGGGCTCTGGAACTTGGTAACGGTCCCCCCCCATTCTACTCCATCAAGTTCTCAGGCTGTCAGTCTCAGACTGAGAGTTATACTATCAGCTTCCTTAATTCTGATGCCTTTGGACTTGGACTGAGTCACAGGACCAGCTTCCCTGGATCTTCAGGTCAAAGGTGGCTACTGCAAGACTTCTCAGCTTCTATGATCCTGTGCTTTCCCTAAAATCTCCTATCTTCCCTCCGCCCCAATTCCTGCCTGTCTGCTCTCTGATACATAGCCAATTAGGGTTTTTTTTTTTTCCTGTCCAGAGAATCTTGACTAATATAGCATCCAAGATACAAAAGATCCTCTAAAATACTCAAGACCATTAATGAAGAAATGAAAAACAATGAGAAAAAAAATCATTCCCATAATAAAATTTCAGAACACCAGGAATTAAGGAAAGTTCTTAAAACCCTCTGGAGAGAAGCAAAACAACTCAAACAATTAATTAAAATGAGGCAGAACTGGGAACAAGCAAAACTATAAAGCAACTGAACAACATCTTCAAAATCCCAAGGACAACAGCTCTCAGTTCTGCAGTGGAGCTTAGCCTCGGTCGAGAGGAAGGCTGGACGTGTTCGGCACCGAGGTGGGAGGAGCAGGAGGCTACAGCATGCAGAAGGAGAAGGCTCCGTCAGACAGAACTGACTGTGTGGAAAAGTCTTTGAGCACCATCTTACAAATGGTTGGAGGATAGAGGAAGATTTAGTGATTCCTTCCAAGAAAATTCACCCCGTAGTGGGAAAAGGGCTAAGTTTTAATTCCAAGAAAAAAAAGTTTGATGAGAAAGGACATTTAATTAGAATACAATAGTTGACCCAAGAGTGGCCATCACGTACATGATCATAAAGTGAAAACTCTCATTATATATTTACACAACTGACGCGAGGTTCCCGGGAAGTGTACAGGGGCCACCGTAACAGGCAGTCAACAGTCTGTGTCTGCCACTGAGTCTGGACGCAGGTTATGCAGATTGCTCTGAACTACCCCTGTAAATATCAGGGAACACAGCTGAAAATGTTGCAAGTGTTTGACACTGGGAAATAGAATTAAGACAGGATCTTTGTGTGTGTGTGTGTGTGTGTGTGTGTGTGTGTGTGTGTTTGAAATAGTCACCAAAAAGGTAGTTGTGCTGCATATAACAATATTTTGATAAATGACAGACCACACATATGGTTGTGGTCCTGTAGTATTATATCACTCAGTCACAGAGCTGTCTTAGTTTGTGTAAGCACACAACAAAACTACTGAATGCATTTCTCTGAACATGGCAGGACTAACGTAAGAGTAGAAATAGCAAGTTACATGAATAAAAAATAAAATTTAGAAAATGTAAAGATACTTGCAAAGTGTCAATGTACCACTTCCTTTTGTGGCAGTAGGAGCTGAACTAAGTAGAGTGAAAAAGTTATTTATTTTAAATAAAAATAAAAGCAACCTTTTCCTATCCATCACCACTAAAATATGATTGAGAAAGACAAGAAAAAGTCACTTGAGGGGTTGCGGATTTAGCTCAGTGGTAGGGCACTTGCCTAGCAAGTGCAAGGCCCTGAGTTCGATCCCCAGCATCCCGCTCCCCAAAAAACTCACTTGACCACAAGTTCATCTGTCACTGCATATCTATGGCTCTTAAAAGGAAAAACCAAATGTGCCTGAGAAATAGCCACAGAGTCATGCAAATAGTGACAATGAACTCCTCCCTGCACCGAGAAATGAGAAAAAGTGGGTGTTGTGTGCTAGAAAACTGTTGGGCACAAGTATTCTCTCTATATCACATTACACAGACCCAGTATATTAAACTAGGCTTGACTGGCCAGAAATGATGAAGCAGAGTGTTTAGAAGATCTAATATCAAGTGGAGACTGATCTAGTTATTAAATCAAAAGGGAAACCGAATAACTTTGTTTTTATGTAAGTGAAGTTTCAATACTTACAATAAGTGCCATGTTTCTTCAGCCATCTTCCGTTTTTCAGATCAGAGGAACCATGAGCAAACAAGAGAGAGTAATATGAGGTACTGGATTATCTCTTTGCACTACATCCTCCAGAGTAGTGCTCACGACCCTCAGCCCCTCTGGAAAGGGATCTGGAGTTACACAATCCAGGGAGACTCTGCTGCAATGTTTCGAACCATGTGCTGGCTTTCCTCTCCCACAGCCACAGTGACACCCTTCACCTCTGTCTGTCAGCTTCATGCTGCCTGCTTCTCATTCCCAAGCTCATTTTGACCTTGGCTTCTAGGACACTTTTTCAGCACCTGCTTCATCATAATCCTAACATGGATTTCCTCAAGCTCCGCATTATACTGCAGGGAGGGATCACTCATAATGCACAAGTCTAAGTGTTATTCACAGCGGACAGTTACCAGAATGAATCCACAGAGTTCATGAGCTTTGTGAGAGAAGCAAGCACCATTATTAACAGACGCTACTGAAGGGTTCCTGCGGCCCAACCTCGAAGCTCCAGGGCCAGGATCAGAACAGGCTTCCTGGGGTACCGATCACTGAATCCTTAAGAGCCCAGGCAGGGAGGCGGCCAGGCAAGGACTGCGGGTGTTAAAATAACAGATAACCTTTATGATAGGCAGCTTTGGATTTGCCAGGAACTGGAGAATTTAAGAGACAACAATGACAGTGGGGCTTGGTGCAGGGAATGGGGCTTCTTGCAAGTCTTGGTAGGATGCTGAGTCTTCTCTCAGAGAAGAGGAAAGCTACAGAAGCTACAGTTGTGCTACCTTAGCAATCTGCGCACAAGCAGGTCTGAAGGGAGCAACAAGGGAGTCTCCAGTGAAATCCAAGGCTTGAGCAGAGGTGGAAGAAGTCCTGCACTCGGGGAATCTGGGGGCTGTAATTGTGAGGCTCTGTGACCTAGGGATTTGATTGGATGATGAGGAAGAATCAAGAACCCATTCACATTTTTTACAGTAGGAAATAAATTCAAGATATTGTATCTAAGAGAATATAATTGGAAAATGGGGGTTAAAATTTTTAAAGGATTTATAGCTACTTGCCCTCACCAGAAAGTGAGTCAGCTAACCTGTGATCACGTAATGAATGAGAGCTCATGTGCATGAGGAGCCGTTCCTGCATCCATGGCTGATCTCATCATCCCTTGAACATTTCAACTGGGCTCCCACACAGTTAGCCAGGAGCTGGTAAAGCAAACCTAATACATGGATTAAGCTCAGCCATATGCTAGTCTGTAAAATTAAAAACTAAATTTTCTCTGAAACTGCTTTCAAGTGTGCTCAGTAATAGCTCATGGCTATCAGAACATGCAGTAAAATTTTGAAAACTACTATTCTAAATCTTAAATATGTCAATTTTACATAACATGCCAACTTGTTTCCTAATTTTGCCTCCTGATGGCCAATCTAAATGATTCCCTGATGGGAAAAAGAAAACAAAGGGAAAGGGGAAAAAATAGAAAAATGTAAACAGAGCTGTTGTAAATAAGGAGGAGGGGGGAGTGAAGGGAGCCGTGGGGAAGGAGGGGAACCAAGATGCATCATGTACAGGTACAAATTAACTATGATGAATGTGATCATTGTGTATACAATGTACCAATACGTGTTCCTGGTAAATAAAATTAATTAAAAAAATAAATAAATGATTCCTTGGTTTAGAAGTCATTCTGACAAATATAACCTTGCAGAGTCTTGAGAAGGATAAAATTTTTAATCACTGTGTTGATGTTTAATTCATGGTCACATCATCCTTTTCACATGGTGTGGCTGGAAGTTAAGGGGTAGAGACTATCATGATGTCTGCTTCAGAATATTATGTGGTTGTAGACTCCCTGCTACCCACCCCCACGGTGCTATGTGCTCTTCATAACCTCCAGGTAGTGCAAACAGAGGAACTGAGGCTTAATGAGCATCAACTCTGGGTACAAAACTGAACTTTCAGTCCTTCAGCTCTTTTAACTCTCACAAGAAACCTAAAGTCCTGAGATAACGTGTGCCCTGGATCACACAACTGGTATGCTTTGAGACATGCTCCACCTGATTCATCAAAATGATCCTCCATGAATGTCTAGACTGAGCACTGGACAGCTGGTACTATACTGCGCATGCATGGCAGGAGGTGCTAAACAAATCAAGACAGAGCACAGAATTTCCCTTGCTGGTTATTGAGAAAAGACACAAGAACAGCTACTTAGGAAGCAGCCCCTATCCATTCATTCAAGGACGCTGTATCTGGCCACCCATGCTGTTCCTCTCCATGCTATCTAGTTAGCCTTGTCTGTTAAGGTTAGTTTGTATGTTATAGTGAGATAGGTAAAATAAGTTCTGGGGCTCCCTTGCACAATAGCTTAACTATAGCTAACAATAATATACTGTATATTTCAACAAAAAAGCTAGAAGGAAATATTTTTAATATTCTCACCACAAAAAGTGCTAAGCGTTTAAGGCAATGAATGTGCTAATTAAACTGATTTAATCATCATATCAATATAGATATATCAAAATATTACACTGTACCCCACAAAAATAAGACTTTTATGTGTTAATCAAAAAATTTGAAAAAGATCAGTTCTTAGCCCATTGCTTATTTAGACAGAAACACATAACATATATCTATGACACTGATTTAAACTAGTGAGTTACTATTACAGACCAAAAACATTTCTCCCTGTATAACAAACTATCATTCCTTTTACTGAAACTGAAAATACATTTGCTCTTTAGTATAATTCAGTTTTAGATTAAAAGTTTTCAGAGAAGAGTAATGGCGTTGCTATGTGTGGTGTCTGAAAGTCCCATGTTATTCCTCACGGTCATCACTATTCTCATTGCACTTTGAAAAGTTTACCACCAAGTGGGGAACTTTATTAATATGCTCCTGAAAAGTCATATCTTTTAAACTATGGCTTGAGAAGTGCACAAGAAGCGTCAGAAAGCTTTTAGAAAGGTGTTTTTTGTTTTTTTTTTTTTAAGAAAACTGCTCTTTCGTCATGGACATATGCTTTGGAAAGTGTTGGAGTGCACAATGCCAATGATGAGCACAGTCACATCTCCAAGGAGGACAAGACCAACGTGAGCAGTAGAAGTCCAACAGGATGAGGCATGAGAGGCCTTCAAAACCAAGACACTGTGCACTTTGGTCAGTCTGAGGAAGACACCATGTACTTTCAGGGGAAGGAGGTAAAAAGAGAAGCCAGGCATGAGTGGGACAGAGCCTCCCGTGGCAACCAGGGGCCTTGGCAAGTGGCATGAGCTGTGGACACCTGGGGAGGTGGCTGGGTGCCACCTTTCAGGACACCCAGGAGCAGAGCAATAGAGAATGGCGGTTAACCTTGAACTGGCAGATGTCATTGTATGGTGGTCCTGACCAAGAAAGGCTGCTTTGGGGCATTCCCCTAGCAAAGACCTGGAAATGGGTGAGGTCATTTCAATATGGTGAGAAAAACTGGCAGAAAACTGGTATACTTCAAAGACAAAGGATTATTTTCTCTTGGTTTCTTGGACAAATCCTGTGCAGGGCATCTGCTATCTACTCTTTAAATATATGTTAAAATTAATGACGTTCATTTTCAACCCTGGTCTCAGACCAATGATCAAGTTAGCCATGGCCATTTCCTAACCCTAAAGAATAAATGGATGTATAGGACAAGCTCAGAGACAGAGGTGACACTGACTTTTCCTTAGGAAGTAAGTGAGAAACACTGAACTACAGTATTTCATTACAGGGAGACCTAAAGAATTAGGAATAAGTGGTGCTATCTAATAATCTCCTTAATTCATGAATAAGGATATTTTACATCAACAAAATAGATTTAATGTGTTCAAGTTAACAGCTCATTGTATTTGTAGTTTGTGACAATTTGCAAGTGACAAATTGCCAATCAAGAAAAAACCCTGAGAAACTGTCTGATCAACAAAAATTCTTTGTCTTAAGAATTAATATAGAATGTGCTCTCTAGGAAGGTTAATATTTGGATTTGAGAAAGTGGACTGTATATTTATTCGTAAGCAAGGCAAATACCCTTTGCCAGTCTGAAAGTGTTTTATTAGGGAAGGCCTAAGTATAGGGAAAAATGAAATGGAAAACTCTCATCTTAGAATTAGGACAGAAATAACTCCTACTGAGTGGCTACAGGAAACCACTCCATGACTCATAAATGGGAGTGCAGAGTACAGAACTGTAGCTCAGAGGTAGAGCACTTGCCTAGAATTCAAGGAGACCCGGGGTTTAATCCCCAGAACCATAGAAAAATAAATGAGGTAAATCGGTGGAGGAGACTCCTGAATAATACGTGGTTGAATTTATGTTAAAAAAAAAAAGTTAAAACATGACCATATTCATTTTTGTGTTCTTTCTAATTTGGGAGAAAACTCTCAATAATGGAATAAAATTATAAACCAAAAAAGAAAAGATACAGGAAAATGCATAACAATGTGGAAATTAAGACAGCATACTTTTAAATTAACCACCGATGGGTCAAAGAAAAAATTAGAAAATAAGTTCAGACAAATAAAAATGAAAACACTACATACAAAATTCTATGGAACATAGAGAAAGTAGTACCAAGAAGGAAATTTAGAGCTGTAAACTAATTAAGAAGAGGAAAGATAAACCAGTGACCTTAGTTTATACTTCAAGTAACCAGAAAATTCAAAAGGAAACAAAACCTAAAGCTGCCAAATGGAAGGAGATGATGAAGATTGGTGCAGAGATGAATAGAATAAAATTTAATAATAAACAAAAAATTCAACAACACCAAGAATTAATTCTTTGAAAAGATAAACCCAGTTAATCAACTTTTACCTAGATTGATTTAAAAATAAAGAAAATACAAATAACTAAAATCAGAAGTGAAAAAGGAGACATTAAAACCTATTTTACTTAAGTGAAAATGCGTAAGAAAGCACTACGAAAAACTGCACAGCAGCAAACTGGATAATCTAGATGAAATGGAAAACTTCCTGGAAATATACCTCCTTTCAAGGCTAAATCAGGAAGAAATAGAAAGATATGAAGACCTATAAGTACTAAGGAGACAACATCGGTAATCTAAACCTCCAAATCAAAAGCCCAGGACCAGATGCTTCCCTGGAAAATTCTACTAAACACTAGGAAGAAGAATTAATACCAATCCTCCTTGGAATCTCCAAAGTACCAAAGAGGAAAGAACATTGCCAAACTCTTTATATTAGGCCAGGATTATCCTGATACCAAAAACAAGATGAAGAGAGTACAAGAAAAGAAAACTACAGACCAAAAGCTTTCATGAATATGGATGTAAAAATCCTGAAGGAAACACTAGTCAAACAGAATCCAACAATACATTAGAAGAATTATAGGACATAAGTAAGTAGGATTTATTCTTAGAAGGTTAGGAGCAGTCGACATAAAAAAAAATCAATCAGTGTAGTACATCACATTAATAAAATGAAAGGGAAAATCATCACATAACCATTTCGATCAATACAGAAAAAGCATTCGGCACAATTCAACACTTCAAGATAAAAACACTTAGAAACCAAGAATGAGGATGCCTACTTCGAATGAAAAATCCCACAGCTAATATCATAATAGTGAATAACAAAGATTTCCTCTAAGATTGTTAACAAGACAAGGATGCCCACTTCACTGCTTCTGTTCGTGGCAGTGCTAGGATTTCTAGCCAAAGTAAATTATTAAAGGAAAAAACTCAAAAGGCATACAAAGGAAAATGCAAAGCAAAACTACAATGGGGTCGCAACTCATCCCAGTCAGAATTAGTATCATTGAGAACAGAAAAACAAACAAACAAAAACAAAAAATAATAAATACTGGCAAAGACGCAGGAGGGGAAAGGAACCCCTCTACACTACTGGTGGAAATGTTAATTAGTGTAGCCACTATAAAAATCAGTATGGTGGTTCCTCAAAAAACTAATAGAGCTGCCTCTTTATTCAGCTATACCATGTCTTGGCATCTACCCAAACCAATTAAAGTCAGCATACTATACAGACAAATGCTTACCCACGTGTACTGTGGCACAAATCACAAAAACCAAGGTATGGAACCAACCTAAACGTCCAACAGCAGATGAATGAATGAGGAAAATGCAGTATATAAACACAGTGGAATGTTACTGAGCCATAAGGAAGAACAAATTTTTGTCATTTGCAAGAAAATGGAGGGCTCTGAAGCAAAATTAGCCAAATCCAGTAAGACAAATACCATATGCTTTCCCTACTATGTGGAATCTAAAAAACATAACAAGAAAGTAGAAGGGTAACTATTGTTAGAGCAGAGGAAGGGAATGAGAAGGACAGAGTGTAAAGGTGGGTAAAGAGAAGGATGGATATGAGCCAAGTACATGGCATGCATTAAAACCTCCCAAAATGTGAAATTAGGAGAGAGGGCAGGGCAAGGGAGATGACGGGGAGCGGTGCAGTGAAAATGATCAGAACATACGCTGTACATGCACAAATCTGCCAAAACAAAACCTGTTAATCCGCATAACCAATAAAAAAGATGAAGAAAGAGACAGAATCACTTTTTAAAAGTGCATGCACTGGAAAAAAGGAATACGATTACCTCTTTCCACAGATAACATGAACTTATGTTTAAAAATACTCCAAAGATTATAAACACACATAATCAGAACTAACCAATGAACTAAGTATGAGCTAACACTATTAAAAGAAAACACGGGAAAAGCTTCATGACATTGGACTTGGTAATAATTTCTGGAATATGAAAACACAGCATAGGCAGCAACAAAAGAAAAGATGTAAATTGGGCTCCACCAAAATCAAAAACTTTCGTGCATCAAAATATGTTTTTAAGCCAAGTGTGGTGGGACACACCTGTAATCCCAGCACCCTGGGATGCTGAGGTATGAGGACTGCAAATCTGAGCTCATCCCAAGCAATTTAGCAAGATCCTGTTTCAATAGTAATTAATTAACTAATTAATGGATTGATTAATTAAATGGGTTGGGAATATAGCTAAGCATGGAGGCCATGGGTTCAATCCTTAATACCACACACACACACACACACACACACACAAAGAGGACACTATATGAATAAAAGGGCAACCTACCCAGTAGGAGAAATATATTTAAAAACTACAACTAATCACCTACAAAAACACACCAGTCAGGCTGGGGATTTAGCTCAGTGGTTACAGTGCTTGCCTTGCAAGCACAAGGCTCTGAGTTCGATCCCCAGCAACAAACAAAACAAAACAAACAAATAAATAAAAATCACTGGGCAAAGGACTTGAAAAGATATTTCAAATGGCCAGTAAGTACATGTATAGTTGTTCGATACTGCTAATTATAAAGGTAATAGAAATCAAAACACAATTAGATACCACTTTGTATCCATTAAGATAGTTATTATGAAGAAAAAAAATTAATGAGTGTTGGCAAAATGTGGAGAAACTGGAATCTTTTGAGACTGCTGATTGGAATGTAAAATGCCAGAAGTGCTAACAGAAAACAGCATGGAGATCTCTCAAAATATGAAAAATAAAATTACCATATAATTCATCAATTCCACCTGAAAGAACTAGAAGAAAGCAGGGACCTGGACAGATATTTGAGCACATGTGTTAGTTAGCAGCCTCATTCACAGGAATAAAAGGTACAAGCAACCCAAGTGTCCATGGACAGCGGAACGAGTGGGGGAAGTACAGTGCAGACATTCAATGGAATCACATTTATTTTAAACATGGAAGGAATGTCTAGTCCCTGGGACAGCATGGGTGAACCTCGAAGATATTATGCTGAGTAAAACAGCCAATTACAGAAAACTGAATGCTGTTCTGTGTGACTCCCCCGAGCAAATTCACAGAAGCTGTGATTTCTGACAGAAAGGAGACCTACCTTCCCACGCACCCTGCACTGGGGAACAGGCCTGGGTCTAGGAGGGCTGTCAGGGCCAGCGATGCTGCCCAGGCTGTCTCCTGCCCATGTCAGTCCACCCACAGGGCCTGCTGGCTAAGTGTGTTCTGTTTCAACCTTCTCTCCTCTTTCCCTCTTTCAGTTTTAGTGTGGGAGTCCGGCCTGTCAATCGGCAGTGGAAGGACCATATCCTTGCCCCTCTTTGGTTGGAATGGTTCATTGGGTGCCAGTTTTGGGGGCAACTGCAAAAACTACACCCTGATGCGGTGCTTGCCTCTGGTGTATTTTAATCTACCTTGTTGAGCAAAACATTCCCCAGTGTTATCCTGTAGAGTTTAAATTTGAGCAGTAATTGCTTTTGCCTACTTTTTAAATTCTTCAATTTTGGACTCTCTATCCTGTTTTATACTTTTACTTACAAACAACTATTTGTTTTGTTGTGAAGTAAAGACATTTTAATTTTATGGTAGTAACAGCTTAAACTCTTCTTTTCTCCTCTTCCTCCTCTTTTTCCTCCTCTTATTGCTTAAAAAATGAACACCTCTCACTGGAGGCTGGAAGCCCAAAATTAAGCTGCTAGCAAATCTGCTGTCTGGCAGGATGTACATCCTAGTTTGCGTATGGCCAGCACCTCATCTTCTCACATGGTAGGGAGCAGAGAAAAAAAAAAGCAAGTTATCTGATCTATTTTACCCCTCCCAGTTTTTTTATAATTGAAATTACATTAAATTACCATCCAGAGTCTCCGTTGCCTCCCAATTAATGCCATCAAACTAAAAATCCATCAATGGATGAATCCACAGATGAAGTTAGAACCCTCAAGACCCAAACACTTTCCAAAGGCCCCACTTCTGATCACACAGTCCTTTGGGGGACCATTTTAGATGTAAACCAAAACATTGTACATGCATCACCATCACAAATCTCTAATGCTCTTCATTTTTCCAAACTGAAACTCTGTACCCGCTAAACATTAACATTCCTTCCCCCTTGGCCCCTGGAAACAACCATTCTGCTATCTCTATGAATTTAACTACTCTAGGTTTCTCATGTCAATGCAATCAAACAGTGTTTGTTTTTCTTTTAATGCCCTGTCAGCAGCAGTCAATACTAAAACACAGACTAAGAATTTGTTTTATAATCTCTCCAATGCACAGGTATTTTATCTGCCTTCCAAGTTACTGCCCATCAAAACTGAATCACCGTCACTGCATATATGGACCACTATGTCCGTAGACTCCCTCACCATCCACTGTCAGCCCTAAAATAAATGCATATTTAAGCTTTTTTTTATTGTGTCATCCACTCCTAGTGCCAATTTCTAAATTCATCATAATGGGCTGATTAGGCTATGGCAAAGAAAGCCCACAGTTTCACTGACTAAAACAATCAGTGTTGTTTCTGTATGCCTCCACATACATTATCCATAGCAGATTGGTGCGGGCTCAACACTGCCATCCTTACTGTGGATCATGTTCCACTGCGGGGAGAAGACTTACCATGGCAGAGGACAAGACAGCTTAAAAAGGCCACGTGTGTGGTTGGGGATTTAGCTCAGTGGTAGAGTGCTTGCCTAGCAAGTGCAAGGCTCTGAGTTTGATCCCCAGTAACCCCCATCCAAAAAAAAAGGCCTCATGGTTCATTCAGTGCTGCAGCCGACAGATGACTCCCCTCATTTTCATGGGCAATCCATGATCTCCTCTAAGGAAGCGGCCATGCCCAGCCAGAATCCAACCAGAGTCGAAAGGTGCAATCCCAGGGGCTGGCGATTTAGCCCAGTGGTAGAGCACTTGCCTAGCAAGCGCAAGGCCCTGAGTTCAATCCCCAGTGGGAAAAAAAAAAAAAAGTGCAAAGTGCAATCCTAAAAGTGGTCAGAAATTGGAGACCTGGAAATACTTTGAGAAGAGTAGTAGTATTCCTACAGTCACCATGAGAATCTGGTGACTAAATGTACTTCAGTGGACTTTTAAATTAAATGTTAGGATGGATTCACCAACTCAGGCAAGACCTGGTTGGGAATTTCATTTCTGTCTATATGCTGAATAATTTTACTGAGCTATGTAGCCTCTCTGAGTCCTAGTTTTCTCATCTGTAAATTGAATAATAATGTTTATCTCTAAGATATTTATGCAGCTCCAACAAGATCTTGTATGTATTCATTCAGTAAATTAAGTATGAATTAACAAGCTTTGTTCTCTTAATTTTCTACTCATTGGTCCTATGCCAAGCTGCTTGTTGATGTATCCATGTGATAGTATCCCAACAGATTTGGCCTAAGAGGAGTTCTACTTAATTTCACTATAATCGATCTCTAATCATAACTTCTGCATGTATATGGTGGTTCCCTCTTTTGCTGTACCATGCCATTTTGAAGCTCCTAAAACAACTTATTACTACTTATTCTCATTCCGTGAGGGAGCATTCAACTAGAAAGTAGAATCTGATGCTACATTTGGTGCATATGGTGGGCCTTAGCAGGCTCTAGGACACCAGCATCTGGTCCGGCCTCGAGGTCTATGGGACCTATTGCCATGTGGTGATGGCTACTGTCACCAAATTTTACTGAGAGATACAACCTCCCTCCCGAGAACACAGCATTCCAGCTAACAAAGTTATTTCTTCATCTACCTTTGAATTCCCTTTTGCTGTCCAACGAAGACTGTAAAAATGAATGGCCAATTTCATTCCATTCTTTTTATTCTCCTCAATAAACACTTTGGCATACCATCACACTGATTCTCATTGGGATGAAAAAGGTAACATGATAAAATGAAATTTTCTTGTGGCAATGCAACTGGCTGGTGTTATTAAAAGCCACTATCTTACGAACATTTGTGGAAAATAAGACCGCACTGAGCAATAAGTAAGCATGAAGACGCTTACTAGAATGAATTGAGTTTTTTAGAAAGGAGTAACTATAATTACAATGAAAATGTAATTAGAAAGTATCAAACGGGTGGTCTCAGCAGCACTACTGAAAAAGAAAAAGGGTAGGAAAAAGTTTTGAACACTGTATATTTTTTCAAAGGCACCAAAACAGCTCTTCCAAGGTAAGAGAGAGAACCCCCAGCCACCCCTGTCCGGGCAGGAAGCTGGCGCTGTGAGCCACCTTTACCCAGGGTACCCCCAGCTGTTCCTGCCAGAGACTTCCCAGTGCTTTCTCCCTACCCACCTCCCGTCCCAGAGCTTAACCAAAACACCCGGGGGCTCAGTCACACCATGAAATACCGATACATTACCATAGCTCTGGGAATGGTTTCTTTTAATGAGAGAAAAGCCCATCATAATTAATCAAGGGTGACAAGATTTCAGCAACAACCCTGGTTATAGCTCTACTGTGGGAGGCCTCGTTTCTCCCTCCTTCCCCCATCACACCATGCAGCAAGGCCATTGATCTTGTTGCACAGAAAAATGGCTTTGCTCCAGACCCTGAGAGACGGGGCAGTCTGGCCATGTGCAGCCTTGACCTGGAGCCAGGAAACATGGATGCTGGGTTTCGGTACAGTCCATTCCAACTCCAGCCTCTAATTCCTCAGTGTAAAAAGTGAATGTACTGAAACCTCACAGAGCTGCTGTGAGGATCCCTGGAGACAAAGTTCTGACAAACTAGACACGATAAGGGGAATATGATTTCCTACCATAGTTGTTTCAATTATCTCATTTTGACAGTTGTGTTTAATATGAAAACTGTGGTTTTACAGCATCGAGAAGGGCATATAAATATCTCAGTAGAAACCACTGGACTTTGTGATTTATTACAATGCCTTACGAGGGTACAGACACAGAGCTTTCCACTGTGGTCTTACGTGAATCAAACTGCTGAGGATTAGCTTCCTCACTGACACTCTCCAGATATCCCAGGTGGCCTACCCACATCGGCCTGGATTTTAATTCATTCCAATAAAGATAAGCTTCCTAAGGAGGTCTATGTCGGTCAACAGAGAAGGCTTAGGTCAGGTTGTGGTCCACAAACGTCTGGTGAATGAAAGGTCAAAGGTTAAAGGTCACTGGATGAAAGGTCAAAGAACACCTCCCTAACTCAGTGACACAGGGACCTCAGTCACCCCACAGCGACCTCAGGGTGCTAGCTTTTTCTTTCTGTAACAAAATATCTGAGATAATTAACTTTAAAAATGGAAAGTTTTACTCTGGCTCACAGATTCATGAGTTTTAGTCCATGGCCCACTGGCCCCATTGCTTTCGGGCCTGTGATAAAGCAGCACATGATGGCAAAAGCAAGTGGCGGATGGAGCTGCTCACTGAATGTCAGCCAGAAGTAAAGACAGGAAGAAGGATGGGCTGGGCCCCACTCTCCCCCTAAGGACATGCTTCCACTCACCTAACTCCCTCCCACTAGGTCACTATATTACCTCCCAATTCAGTCACAGACGGGAGCCCATAACACATGAGCTTTTGGGGTACACTTACTATCCAAACCATAGGACGTGGTTTCTTCTTCTGCCTACACGGACTCCTTTGAATCTTGTTCTATGTGCCCATTGCTAAGCAGTCGCCCTTTAGCTCCAAGGTTGATTGACATTACTGTTATGGAGCTTCCATCTGGGTAGTCAGATCAGCCTATCATGCAGTAGAGCTATCTTGTCCCAGGCACAGGCTGTCTGTGCCTCTGCACTGCAAGAGCAGGGATTCCCTGAAATGATACTGCTTTTGTTTCCTCTGTTGCTTTTCTTTTTTAAAATAAATACAAGTAGGGCCATATGGATGAAGAAACTCCCCTACACACTGAATAATTTACAGTATATCGGTTAACAGTGCAAATGCTGGGTCTGAACCCACTTCTAGCTGTGGGGCCTTGAACAAATCACATTACCTACCCGTGATTCAGTTTCTTCACACACTGAAGATGATAGCAAACATCTTATTTCAACTACTGCTCTTACAGTTACACTGAGCACTACATACGAGGCACTTAGTACAGTGTCTGACACATAAGTGTTTGTATTGCATTATGTATCTAAAGCAGATTGCATATTCTACATGTTTTAAAGTTACAGATAAAATTGGAGTGGAGTCAAACTACCTGAGTTCAGATCCTGGCTAAATTATTTCCTAGCTTTGCGACCATGGGCAAGTCATATAACCTTCCTAAATATATAAAGAATTTAGAACAGTAGGCGGCCCTGTATTTGTCATGGTGCACGCTGCTACTGTGTTGCTGGGGGGCTGATCGGCGCCATGCTACAGCCTTTATAGTCACTGTTAGTCACATTAGCTGCAATTCTAGATCTTTTTAGTAGTTACACCTCTGGCTATTGACTGAATAACTTAGATACCATCTGCCCCAAGGGAAATTACAGATGATGCAAACAGGGCAGGTGTCACCAAAGAGAAGCTGAGCCAGGCTTTATAACTGACCCTGAAGCTGAGAGGCAAATCTAAGCACTTTCCGTGGAGAAAAGCATCTGGAGTCTATGAACATCTACCCTAAAGCCATCACGGACATCTCATTTCAGATTCAAGGCAATCTAAGCTCCATTTTGTGGTAAGAAACTTGACTAGCCCACAGAATAAGCAGACATTTGACTCTCTGTATAACTGTTATCACGAGACTGATGTTAGCAATGGGGCTAAAAATACGGTGTGGATGCCACTCTGTTCTTCACTAGCTAAAATTTCGCTAGCTAGAGATCGTAAGTAAAAGTGAAAATGCGATACAAAAATTGAGTAACATCTTCTCCCCAAGGCAGCATTCTCCGTATTTGACTAGGAAGACATCAGATTGCTTATTATGTCATTTAAAGTCAACCAAGCTTGAGAAAAAAGGCAGTTTTAAAAAGGAGAGCAGTGCTTTCTACAAATACGGAGAGAGTGACAACAGGTGAGGCCAAGGCACATTTTTATGGCAACAAAGCTAAAATCTCATGCCACTTTTGACCAATGAGAATATCTGTCTATACTATGTGAGATACACACATTGAATCTCGAGGCTCTAAGGAATTTTCTAGCACTCAATCCACTGGAATAGGACCCTTCAGAAGTGGGCCTTAGCAAAACTAGAATGAGCTGATAATGCCAACCAGTCTGGACATAGAGAGCTCCACATAAGAACACTGGCTAATAAATACCAGCCCATCAGTAGTTAGACCTTATTTTCCAGTGGTCAAAGATAAACTATCACAATGTTTCCTACACAATCATTGGCAAAAATGATGCCCAGAAAAAAAAAAAAAAAAAACAGTGAGTGGGGCTGGGGATTTAGCTCAGTGATTAGAGTGCTTGCCTTGCAAGCACAAGGGCCTGAGTTCGATCCCCGGCACCACAAAAAAACAAAACAAAACAAAACAAAACAAAACAAAACTGATGCCCAGAATCCTATAAACGCTGAAAGCAGAGAATGACAACAGGGAATCCTGAGGAAAGGAAAGAAGTAGCATCTCACATTTAAGTCAGAAGTTATAAAACCTCTAATGCTAAGAGGGCAGCACACATAATTCAAGCGCCTAGATATTGGAAAAACAACTGTGTATGCAGGATAACTGTCAACATACAATAATACCAAGAGAGAACTATGAAGAAATGAGGAGTAACTGACCCATTCCAAGGATGTAGCAGTTTCTCAACTCATACTGATATTTACCACACAAACACAGACTTATTAGAATGCCGTATTACGGAAACAGGTGGATTTTTAATAACACGTCCTACCATTTGAATGGTAGGAATGAATTCAAGTGTTAAATATTATGTGTCACAGGTAGATGCAAAGGCAGCCCTCCACCCTCCGGGACACCGCCTTCTGGTATTTACAGACCCGTATCCTTCTTGAGTACAAACAGAACTGGAAGTGGCTTGCTTCTAACCAGCAAAATATGACACAGCGACAGATGTCACTCTCACAGTTCCATCCATTTCATAAGATTCTTATAGTAAGTATGCCTTAGTGGTAGGCATACTCCATGACTCTCCATTAGACAAGGAACTGCAGGGTCCACTAAGGATTGGGCTACCTCTGGGGGCTGTGGTGGCCTCTGGGAGGGGTGTGCAGTCTCCAAATGGCTTCCAGCAAGAAGCCAAGAGCCCCAGTCAGGAAAGCATGAGGCCAGGGGCTCTCAATAAACAGTGGTTTTGGAAGCCAGGTTGAGCCTCCAGAGGAGAAGACAGCTCAGTAACTCGTTTAGAGCAGCCTCAGCAGACCGTAAGCAGAGCAGCAGTTAGCAAACATTAGCACTTATCATCGTACTGTTAAGATTATGTTTTATTAGTGAGAAGGGCTAACAAAGAAGTAGGCTTAGTCTGAATCATTCCAGATGTCACAAATGGCGTTAGTGGATCAACAGAAACTTTCTAATCATCTGGGTAGCCTTGGAATTAAAAGGGGATTGTTTTTAAACAAAGAACACCCCTCCCCTCTAGAAACTTGCAAATAATTCTCTATGATTTTTTAAAGGGAGTTCTTGCATGAAAACCTTTGTTTCAATCACTCAACAGTTCAAGGAATTGGTCTGACCCAAGCCCACCATGAAATGGTACTGGAGATCCATTCTGCGTGCGCTGGGGAGAAAGCAGGGCTGAAATGAACCACTCAGAATATGGAGAGCGACCCAGCTTCTCTGAGCTCTTCTAATATTTGCATCTAAGAAATCTTGATTGTTGCTCTGATTCAGAGAAGACTCCAAACTAAATCTCAGAGCCCAAATTTACAGCAGAAAGGAAGAGGAAAGAGGTCAACTGATGCAAAGCTTTGAAAGAATAAAGTTTCAAGGAAAATACTTCAGTAATGTAAGCTTCCCAGAGACAGTGCAGTCCAAGGGAGGAAACAAAAACTTTGGGATCTAAAGTCAGACCATCTCAGTATAAATTCTATTTCACTTGTGAGTTTTGTGACCTTGAGTTACTGCTTAACTTCCTTCCACTTGAATTAGCTTTTCTTAGAAATCAGAACAGTAACAACATTTATCCCATAGAGTTATTGTGAGGATTAAATATCATTTTAGGCTATCTGTTCTCCTATACCCAAATGCTGAGACTGGATAATCTCTGAAAGATAGAAAATTATTTCTCATGGTCTGAAGTCGAGATGCTGAGGATCAGGGCAACAGCACGTTTGATTTAGGCTGCTGCTTCTGGGACGGCACCTTCCCGCTATGCTGTATCCTCCCACCACGGACGAATGAACATTGTGGGAAGCCTCTTTACTGAAGGCCTTAATTTCATTCTCAAGGAATTCCCGATGGCTTAACCACCTGTCAAAGGCCCCACATCTTAATATTCTGGAGACTGAGTTTTGACATAAATCGTGGAGGAATTTAAGCACTCAAACCACAGCAAATAGGTTCACAAACTGTTCAGAAGAGCTATATACACAAGTGGCAGCTATATTTCTTCTTTTTCTCCACCTCATTTTTTTTCACAACAGAATAATAACATAATATAGTAGTAGTAAAAGTAGTTGTAGTAATATTATTTTATTAGAATCCTTCCTTATGTATAGCATTTGCTTTGGATAAAATAGGTAGATAGTAGATTTTTCCATTAAGGAACTTAAACTAGAGTAATAAAAGTACAACATATCTCAGGCATGTATGAGGAAAACAATTGCCAATACATTGAAATGTGAAGGCAGAAATGAGACAGATTCTCTTTCTGAACCAAACATCACCCTGTCTCCAAGCTCCGTCCTTGGACATGTCCTCAGAAAGCCCAGTTTAGCAAGAATCCTGCTAAATCAGACGAGCCAGTGCCCATCACCCTTGCTTGATGACCAAACCAATTCCTCATCTCCCACCACCCGGTGGATGGTGGCGAACACTCTGGCCAGTCTCCAGAAAAAATCCTGATAGGTGAGCCTTGCCATGATCTGCCTTAACCCACAGGCTGCCTCTTACTCTTTCATCCATCGGACCCCCCTCACCCTCACCCCGCACATACCATTTGCTTTTTGGCTATAAAATTCTGGTTTTCTTTGTTACATTTCTTTGCTACCGTTCTGTGTTTGATAGATTTTTGTGACTAGAAAATACTTACTCCAGGTGTATTTGGCTCACACTTCCATGGTTCCAGTCAGTGGCTGGCTGGCTCCAAGACAGAACATCACGGTAGGAGAGGGTCGTGGAGGACAGCTGTTTACCTGGCAGAAGCCAGAGAGCAGCACAGCAGGGAAGGAGCCCCAGAAGAGATGCACCCTTCCAGGCCATGTCTCCAGGCACCTACTTCTTCCAACGAGGTTCTACCTTGAGCCCATCAAGCTCATGAAACTGAGTGCCCTCATGACCCCATCCTCTGTCTCGGTGCCACCACCAAACACTGCAGCACTGCAGATCCAGCCCTCAACACACGAGTCTTCGGGGGACCCTTCGTATTTAAACAATAACACTATGCCCTGCTCTCTTTTTTGCTACCATGATAGGTCCTGAGTAAGACTTTTCTTTACCATGTTATTGTCCAGCTTTAATTTTTCTTTTTAAAAAAGAATCACTACCAAATCCTATTTTCAAGATTTCTTATGTCCCTGCCTTGATAAAAAAATAAAATAAAATAAAATAAAAAACAAAACAAAAAAAAAATGACTGAGGGAACTTTGAAAGTTGTAATCTGTTTATAAATGTATGAAATATTTTTTGGCAAATATGGTTAAAATGTTTATTTAGAAGGCACATTAGAATAAAATGAAATTCAAAGGTATGCTGGAGGGATTGATTTTAATAGGCCTGAAATTAGCATTAGCCATTGTTCTGAAATAAGAAATGTTCTTTCACAATATGAATGTGTCACCAAAGAATGCAACATAATTATTAACAAAGCTGACTGTAAAGACAGATCTGAGGAGTTGTGGGTGGTTTGTACCAACCTTTTGGTATTATTAATTAATGAGATTAATGAACTGCAAATGACAAAGGTGAGAACCCCAGAAATGTGTGCTATTGGGGTTGGATGTCTGGCAGGAAAATGCCCACCTGACTATACGGATATAAAAAAATGTCCTGACCAACTTTCGTTCCGGGTCCCCTGGCTCCTAGGTGTTCTGGGTACACCCAGTGGCTCCTGATGCAAGGACATGCTTGTTTTCGTATGTCAAACGGAGCTTGAATCTGGTTCTTCTGGACCTGTAGGCAGCCCTAGACTGTAACAGATACTTTTTCTTTAACATTTCTGTTCCACTGAATCCCCTTCCTGTAATAAACCATAGCTTCATAAGCACAGCCATTGTGGGTCCTCCGAGACTTCTCAGCAATAGAATCCTGCCTCTCTGCCACTGTATTAGTGAAAAAGTGCAGAACAGGGAGCTCACTTTTTTCTATTTGCTTCATTTTTATTTTTGGAATACAGTGGTACCTCAGTTCATGAACTTAATTCTTTCCACGATTCTAGTGGTAAAATTTGTTTCATGATTCAAATTGCAATCAGAACTGTGGAATGAATTCTGTGGCCAGAATTATGGAAAGAATTAAGTACGTGAACCAAGGTTCCTCTGTATGTCCTGGCTGTGATAAAAGAAAGTAAGCTAAAAGACAAATTTTAACATCAGAGAAGATACTGGCATTTACCAAAAAATTATTTCCAGTGTTCAAAGAACCCATAACATACTTGGCCAATGAAATATTGATAATAAATTTCTTTGCAATAAAACCTGTGAGTGTTAATTACACCTGTGATTTTTGTGTGATAGTAAAAGTCCACAGGCAAACCGAATGATACTTTTGAGTAAATATTTCCTTATTCCTTCAACGAGTGTGTACTTTTCAGTATGCAGTCAATTAACTTTATCATCTCCTTTCAGCTTTTAATCATTATCTCCATTCATGAGGCAAAATTGTCCTAGAAACTTACAGCAGAATCCTTGTCCATATTCACTCAGCTAATTTCGCGACTATATTTTAAATTAAAAGTTATGTTTAAAAGAGATCACAATGAAGAACTCTTTAGAATAACAAAGAAAACTATTTCTTGGTATTGTTTATGGATACTGTTAGGTATGTTGTGGAATAAAGCTAATGAAGAATTAAGCCAGAGACTGAGATTTTCAACCACGGGAGAGAAAACTTACAGCTAGAGACTGAAGAAGTTAAGTGAAATCATGTAGTCCTAATTGTGAACTTATGATACATTTAGCTTTAAATGCATATTCTCCAGATCATTCTACTGAAAAGCCTAGAAATAATGTCCAATCTAGTGGCAATTAGTTACCTAAAGCCCACATAGTAGCCTCTACCTATTATTTAGCAGTTGAGGGAAGCAAGGGTCCTTGCAAATGGTCATTCTGTTGGAGGCAAAAAAATGTACAAGACAGGCCTAGAAGACCCTGGTATAATGGAATGCAAATAATCTATTAACGACTCTTGAAAGTATATCCAAAGGGCTTACAAGAAAATGCCAAGATCTTCCCACCAACAGAAGGTAAGATTGTATTTCGAAAAGAATAAGTGCAATGAATTGAAATATATCACATATACTTAGCTCTTGCTCTTAGAAAAGTATTTTTAAATGTATTGTTTATCTTTGAAAAAATATCATCCTTCGAAGTGGTAAACAAAGGGAGAAAAAATGAAGCATGTATTCATCTTTTTCTCTACAAATTGTACCTCAGGATATCAAGAAAAATAATTGAGAAGAACTTTAGAGAGTATCTTATCCTCTACCCGTATTAAATATGTTTCAATTGTGCAGAATGTTATATTCTAGATCAGATTTTAAATCTTAATGTATGGAATTCTCTTAAAGAGAGACCCATTTCTCAAAGCAGGAGTCCAGGGGTGTAAGGCTCCAGGGTTCTGCGGGGCCACAGCAAGAACATCCCAACCTCCACATGAAACAGACACAGCTGTCAGTGGGTCCTCACCCCAATAACTCCAATAACTTGCTGCTTGGAGTTCTAAGTAATGACATGATTTGGACACATCTGTCACATGAACTGTGAGAGGACCAGAAGGAATCACCAGAAAATCTAAAAACAACTACTGTGACAACAAAGAAAACTAACATAAGGAAAAAGAAAACAAATAAAAACAACCAAGAAGAAAAGGGATCTTGGAGAAAACAGAACCAATGCACAGAGAAATCATGCAAAATAAACTATCATTAAGAATTCAGAGATACAAAATATTGTTATCAAGGAAAAAAGTAAGATACTCTATGTTTTAGTCTGTTTTCCGTTGATACTACTAAAGACCACAGAATGTGTAATCTACAAGACGGACGTTTACTGGGCTCGCAGTTCAGTAGGCTGACACACAGTTCTGGGAAGGGCCTTACTGTCCGGTTCTGACCCAGGAGATAATGCCACGTGGAGAGACAGAACACGTGCACCACCTCAGGTCTCTCTTCCTCTTCTCACAAAGCAGCAATACCATAGTGGGGACCCTGCACGCACTGCCAGGGTCAGGCCTAGCTACCTCCCAAAGGCTCCAAATACCACTGACATGTGAGTTTGAGGATTAAATTTTCAACACTAGAACTTTTGAGGGACACATTAAAATGACAGCAGTTCAAACAGAAGGAATGAATGTCAAAGTGGAGGAAATATAAAACCAATGATTATGAAAACAAAGACATAATAAACACTAGAGAAAATACTTGAGCACAGTGGATTCTCTCCAGAAGTTATTTGAGTCGTAGAAACTGTGCAACATAAAGTCAGAGAAAAATATACTGGAAGTGTTTATCAAAGAGATATTTCAAGACTTTATTCCCGGCACTGAAGGACAGTTTCCATGTTGTAAGGGATTATTGACTGTAAATAAAGTATAATAATAAAAAACCTCCCAGATAAATCATAGTGATCTAAACTAGTAAATGAGTTAACTAATTATTCATAGGGATTAAGTTTACTAATTGGTGGGAAGCCCACATGATAAAAATCAAAACATCACAAAACGGTGTTCAAAAAATGAGTAACAGAAGAAAATGTTAAAGATATGAAGTAAGTTGGAAATGTTTTTAACTGAAAAAGGACACTGGCATTTTGCTCTTCTGTAAAGACATCTGGTGCTGTCACTCCTGATTTATAATAAAGAAATTCAGGACAAACTGATAATAATGACCTGTCTTGGATCCACCAGAACTAGGCCACACGTAAAATCGCCACCTTAAAATCCAGACGTGAGACACGCCTGTGTGGAGAGAAGAGTAAAGATCCCAAGTAGACCCCTCTGGGAGAAGGGAGCGACACTGCTGCGGGACACTCACAGAGCATGCTCCGTAACAAAGGCCTACTCTAAGGCCGAATTCAGGAGAGTACAGCTGGGAGACTATCTGCGAGGGGGAAGGAGAGCAGGCTGGGTGACTGCTGCACTGGAGCTGGGGCAGACAGACACCTACGAAACCCACCGCCCTGAGACACGGACCCATTAAAAGATGGAGATGAAGCCAGAAGCATTCAGAATGCTCCATAACCTGCACAGAACTGCCCTACCAAGGTAGCTCCACCGTAACAGAAGAAGCAGCAACAGCACAAGGATGCTTCCCTACGACAGTACACAGCAGAGCCCCAGAGCCAAAGGGGAGACCAAAACAAGGACCCTGGAGGGACTTGAAGCCGGATCCTCAGAGAGACAGTGGTCACTCTTTCAACAGCTGCTTCTCTTCACAAGGTTTCAGTAATCCATGGGAAACAGTAGTCCAAAACATTAATGGAAAATTCCAGAAGTAAACAATTCACGAGTCTTAAACTGTAGGCCATTCTAGTAACATGACAAAAACTTGTTCTGTCCCCTCTATCCCACCTTGAGTTATCATCCATTTGTCCAGCACATAGCTACCATTTATGCGGCTCACTACTGGACAGTGAGTCACTTAGTAGCTGTCTTGGTTATCAGATCAACTGTCCAAGAATCTCAGTGCTTGTCTCCAAGTAATCTGTAGGTAGTAGCCTTACACTAAGTCACAATTCCTACACCGTTTGTTTTAGTTACTTTTCTCTCGTTGTTGGGACAGAATACTCGACACCCAAAGTTAGGGGAAGAAAGGTTTATTAGCTCACAGTCTGCAGAGGTTTCAGTCTATAGTCCGCTGGTCTGAGGCAGGGCAGCTGGCGTGGCAGACCGGTAGCCGGCCGGCCGCAAAGTAAAGTGAGGAATTGCAAGGAATGTATGCAAATCAGCAATGCAAACAAGCAGCTAGTTAAGCTTCTTCCTGTATCTTTATCTAGGCTACCTGCCCCCAGGGCGGCCTGCACTCCCGCCCCCAATTTCAGTCTCACATCCTTGATCCCAGCAGAACAATGCCAAACCGATCAATTGATCAATTTAGTAATCACACACTCTAGATCCAGCTATCTCTTACCACATGAGGCTTTGAGGGGACATCTAGACACAAACCATAACACCGTTCATATTATCACACAGGTATACAGGCATTATATCACCCCCAACCTCCCAAGAAGGGTGATGTGTATAAAACAAGAGAGAGAGAAAGGGAGAGAGAGAGAGCATCTATATAACTTTCATTATAGCATAGTTATAAGTGCCCTATTTTGTTACTTGTTAGTGTTGTTCATCACTTATTGTGCTTAACTTATAAATTACACTTTAACCTATAAATTACACTTTATATATACTATATATATATATATATACACACACAGACATACACATATATATCTATATACATATAAACACAATACATACAAAATTTGGTACTATTCATGGTGTCAGGCATCCAGTGGGGAACTGGGAAAGTATCCCCAGGGGATAAGGAAATTTGAAATAACTATGATTAACATGTTAAGGAAACTAATAGAAAAAGGAGACAAAATGTAAGAATATATACAGCAAAATGGGAGCACTAAAAATGAGTCAAAAGTAAACCCTAGGGAAAAAATACCCATACAAATAAAGAATTAAGAATGATTTGAAAAACACTAGAGGAAGGGGGAGGGAACCAAGATAGATCGTGTACAGGTACAAATTAACTATGATGAATGTGATCAATACATGTTCTTGGTAAATTAAAAAAAATACAATGTACCAATACATGTTCTTGGTAAATAAAAAAAAAAATAAATCTTGCTATAAGGAAAAAAAAAAAGAAAAAAGAAAAGCACTAGCGTATCCCCCAAACAAGTAAATAGCCTCCAACCAGCCCCAATCAGTGGAGTTGAGCATAGAAAAGTAGAAACCTCTCAAATGGATGTGGAAGGGAATGGGGTAGATGAAAAATAACTTTGAATAGAATATCCAAGAACTATGAGGTAACATTATTTGTCAATATAATGCATGTATCATTTGAATACCGGAAGAGAGAACAAAGCAGAAGAAATATAGCAAGACTTCCTTCTTCGTTTCCCTTTTATACCATTCTGGTGACAATATTTCCTAGGGCAGGTCTTCCACACCCAGAAAGATGCCGAACCAATTTAGCTGGCATTTCTTACTCAAGTTAACACAATCTGTTAACTACCCCAAATACTGTACAAATATTTCATTTTCATCATTTTTAATTGTTCTAACACACAACTTTGAAAAAAATAAAACAGTGCACAGGGTAGTTAATGTTTAGCATACAAAAAAAACTGAAAATGACACTAAGAAGCATGGGAAGGCAAAACCTGAATATTCTATTATCAGGTATCTGCTCTGTATTTGGAGTAGAGTAATATTTTTGAGGGTGTACGTACATTATTTAGAAATGGACATTGTAAACACTAGGACAACCCTTAAAAATAAATTGTATGTAAGAAGGAGATACATGGAAGCCTTTTAAATCAAAGAAGACAGAAGAGGGAGCAAATGCAATAAATAGAAAGTTAAAAGGTGATAGATGTACATATGGATACAAAACAAACAGAAAATCCCAACTAAGCGCTGTCTATAAGAAAACTATTATATAATTAAAAATATAAAGACTCAGAGAAGTTAAAATTCAAATGAACGCAAAACTATGAAGCCGGTGAAAAGATCAGTGGTTTCCAGGACTTCAGGGGCAGGGTGGAGTAAACAGGTAGAGACTTTTGGGCATAGTGAAACTATTCTATATAATACTGTAACAATGATACACAAATGTCGTTATACACTTGTCGAAACTCAGAGAATGTACAATACAAGGAGCCTTAATATAAAGTATAAATTTTAGATAACAAAATGTATCAATATTGCTTCACGAATGGTAGCAAATGAACCACACGAATGTACGATGTTAATAACAGGAAAAACTTACTTAGTGGAAGAAGGAATATAAGGGAACACTGTACCTTTTGCTCAACTCTTCTAGAAATATAGGACTATTCCAAAAAATAAAATTACTAAATAAGAAAAAAATACATATCCCAAGACAGACGTTTGAGAAAGAATATCCTCTGCAACTTTAATTTACAGAAACCTAAATATCTAACAAAGTATTTAAATAAATTCTTTTATAGAAATACAATGGAATTCTGTGCTCATATGAAGACAAATGTATTGCAAGAAAAATAATGGCATTGAAAAATACTTGTAATAAGTGAAAAAAAGCTGGCAGAGGAGGAAAGCTAAGGAATTTATTACAAGCTTTCTCTTACACCAATTATAATATATGCCATACTAACATTAACCACAAGAAAGCTGTAGTACCTGTATTAATTTCAGAAAATTAGATTTCAGGGTGAAATAGCTTAGTGGAAATAAAGGAAGTCATTCCATTGTGATAAAGAAGTCAATTTTCTAACGAAACGTAGTAATTTTAAATATGCAGAAACCTAAATAGAAAGTGTTAAAATACACAAAGGAAAAACTGATAGAAATAAAGAGAAAAATACACAGACACACTGTTATTGTTGGATTCAACACTGGCCTCACCTGCACATCACTAATGGCAGATCAGGTAGGAAGAACACAGTCAGGGTACCAATGACCCGGACAGCACCATCAATCACCTTGATCTAATTAACAGTTAATGGAATATGGCATCCAACAGCAAAAACAAGTGTTCTTCTGAAGTCTCTTGCAACATTCGCCAAGACAGACTGTGCACTGGATCATAATGCACAGCCAACACTTTCATAAAAATAAAACCCATGGGGCTGGGGATTTAGCTCAGTGATTAGAGTGCTTGCCTTGTAAGCACAAGGGCCTGAGTTCAATCCCTGGCACCACAAAAAATAAAAAATAATAATAGTAATAATAAAAAAAATAAAACCCATGTAAAGTCTGTTCTCAGATTGTGGTGGAATTCAATGAAAAAATCAACAGTTGCAAGGTAACTGGGAAATCCCCAAATATTTCAAAATTAAACAATATACTTTGCAATAAACCACAGATCACAGTAAAGGTCTTGAGGGAAATTTAAAAGTAGTAATTTCAACTAATAAAAACAAACTACAAATTACCAAAAGTCGACTGCTCCAGTAGGGCTAGAAGGGAAACTGCCTGCTTTAGGGGACTAATGATTGAAGAGAAAATTAGACCTAACACAAGCAGATGAAAAGAGATGATGAAAATTAGAGCATAACTCACCTAATGAAATTGAAAACGGGAAAATAACATAGAAAATTAGCATTACTGAAATATTATTCTTTGAAAAGTTGAATAAAAATGATGAACTAATCAGTTCCACAAAGAATAAAATAGAGAAGACATGAATTAATATTAGAAGTGAATGCAGGGTCAGTGTCACAGATCCACGACCATGAAAGGAGGAACAAGGAACTACCATGTAAAATTCTTTATTCACAACTTGGTGACTTTGATGAAATGAGGCAATTCCTTTGATAAAATTGACTACCAATATGATACTCAATGAGAAGCAAACAACCTGAGTAGTCACACATTTATTTGAGTTAACAGTTAAATACCATCCACAAGAGAAAAACCAATCCCAGATTGTTTCATTGGATATCCTACCATTCATATAAGGAAGAAATAATATCAATACTCTAAAACTCTTTCAAAAAATGGAAACATAGAGAACATTCGCAATTCATTTTTTGAGGTCCGCATTACTCTCCTACCCACACCAAACGAAGCAACGACAAGAAAATTAGAGAGCCCTATTTTTCGTAAAGACAGACACTAAAATATTTTTAAATGTGAACAAATTATATGCAGGAATGTATAAATATCACCACACCCAAGTGAAAGTCACTCTCAAAATGTAAAGTTGGTCCAATGTCCATAAATAAATCAATATAAGTCACCATATTAACAGACCAAATAAGAAAAAGCGTGACTACATCCACTGAGGCAGGGAAAGCAACTGACAAAGTGGAACACCCACTCAGGGTTAAAAAAAGGAAAAAAATACAAATAGAGGGCAACATTTTTAAAAATAACGTATAAAAAATATACACCCAATGTCATAGTTAATGGTAAGGTTTGAAATATTTTCTCCCAAGAATGAGAACAAGACAAGGATGTAACTTCTCACTTCTATTCGGTGTGTCTTACTGCAAGACCCAGGAAGTAAAACAGGACCAAAAAAAAAAGGGAACAAAAGTTACACAGGTGGGAAAGGAAAAACACAACTATCTTTATTTGCAGATTACATTATCAGTATTTATGTAATAAAAACTCCTGAATTTACAAAATCTACAAAAACATTTCTTGAACTAAGTAAACAGGTACAGCGTGGTTGTAAGAACCAAGGGCAACATACAAAATCAAATGCTTTCCTAGGTAGATACTAGATAGTAACGTAAAGGTCCATATAACCGTAGACGTCAGTGCACGAGTCACTATGTACCCACATATTTTCTTGCTCTTTCAGCT
>PVJO010017854.1:0-38091 GCA_004026905.1 Hystrix cristata | reverse complement strand
CCCACATATTGTGACATTTCTGGCATTATGTTTTGGCTTGCGTGCATGGGGTTCCCTTGCAGGCCTATGTTAGCTCCTGATATTGCACACCAGCTATGGAGTATTGATCTGATAGGTCCATGCACTACTGCCTTACTGAATCTCTCTGCACCAATCCACTCCCTGTCTGCCCCAAGAGGCCCCTTTTCCCAATGGCCTAGGCCTTTAGGCCTCTTACTCCCTGCCCCAAGAGTCCCCTGCTTCCAATAGCCTTGGCCTTTAGACCCCATATCTTGCCAAGCTACCTATACATCTGGTGTTACCCTTTGGTCTTATCCCCTGGTTTACCAAATAGACTTAATTAAGTCATAGATTTTATTCACATAATATACAGTCTTAGATTACATAATTTGTGTGGGATAGATTTACCAAAATTTCCACTACCTAGTGCCCGTGACTTTAGTACCATTTTCCCTGATAGCACATTCTGGGAGACCCAGGGCTTTACCCACCTGTCTTTCCATGGTTAGGTTTGTGGTTTGACTTAACATTTGCCAATTCCCTCCAGGCCTTAATTTGATCTTCACTATTCTTACCAAGTTGAAAATCTCCTGCCTAAATAATCCATGGTTAAGAGACTGACTGAGTCACACTCAACTGTTTTGTTTTTTCGTTGTTGTTGTTGTTGTTTTGTTTGTTTGTTTGTTTTTTGGCTCATGCCCATCCCACATTTGCCCTTAGCACCCCATTCTTATACAAACCTTAGCTAAACCACTTCTCTGGTTGTACCTGGCTTCGTGCTTTCTCTTTCAATCTCATTTTGCACTATGTCTACTTAACTCCTGATACATCTTTCCTAGTTTAAAATTTTCACCTGAAAAATAAAATTTGGCCAGATGAGTCCACAGTTAACTGCCTGGCCTGTTGAGTAACATTACTACCATAAAACAGCTAGTTCACAACACTCTGTATGGTGAATCATCTATCCTGGTGGCCCTGCCGTCATTGCCCTAGACACTGGCTCTTATGAAGCAGGCTTTCTTCAATTTTTGAATATGTTCATTCCTATAATGCCCAACGGCCTTTGGAAGCCCCTGGTTGAAGTCATTTGCTCCATGGAATGATTAATGCAAACAGGAATGAGACTAATGAACTGCCCTTTGTACTCTTGTGTATAGAATAGGAGCCATACGCATACCACCTAATGGCCTCATACCACCATACTACCTACCTGATGCAACATACCTCGTATTAATATTGGTGCAAAACCCTGAACTTCCCTAAAAGGTTTTCAATACCTCCTGAGTTTGCAAGCCAATCAAACTATAAAGCCGACTTGTACATTCATAACTTCCTAACCAAAACCCTCTGAAAAAATCAGACTGGTCTTTTGCTCCCCTGCTATTAGTGCCACCATCCCCAGCTTCCAATGGCCTAGGGTATGCCCTCATGCCACTGCCCTCAGTACCCAAAGTCCTAGACCCTTAGGTGCTCTTAGCCCCTACGCCACCCACCTCCATGACTCACCTTGGTATAATATTGGCCCAAACCTCTGACCTTCCCTGTGGGGCCTTCTATCATCCCCAAGTTTGCTCACCCACCATGGAATCTCAGTGTGACCTGTCCAAGCATAACTGTGTCCCTGAATTGCTCTGCACCAAACTGCACCCTTGCTCCCTGCCCCTAGTAGCAGCTGCTTCCAATGGCCCCAGCTCTTCAACAGCATGCCTTTCCCAGCTACTTATACACAGGTAGTGTGAACCTTTGACTTTATCCCCTGGATTAACCAGGTAGACCTCATACTGCCATAGAATTTATTCCACCAGAATACTATTTATCTTGGCTTATCTAATCCATGCTAAATGGTTTTGACAAAACCCCTGCCCCCGTCATCCATGTCTTTTCTACCACTTTCTTTAACAGTGCATTCCCTGGGACCCCAGGTTTTCCCTAACTTCCTTTTCCCAACCTGCTTTGTGCTTCGACTGAACAATTGTCAGTTCCACCAGGCATTGTTTTCAGATGTGCTGCTTCTCATGCAGTTGAAGCCTGGGCTCAAATAATCTGTGCTTTTCAGCCTGGCTGAGGCCCCTGCCAATATAACTTGTTTCACAGGCCCCAACCCATCCCATACCTGTCCTTAACTCCCCATTCTCATACATATGCCTACACTCTTTGTCTTACCCAGTTTCCTCTTAGAATCTGTTTTCATGGCTTCCCACTCAACCTATCTCTCTTTCACACTAATAGACCTTACGTGCTCCTGACATTCCTGTCCCGGTGCAAACTCTGGGCCTGATTAGTCCATAGGCAACTGGCTGAGTTGATGAATAAACATCCTGCCATGGACCAGTTACTCCTTTTCACCCTTTCTTGGGATCCTACACCTCTACTCCCTCTGTCCTGACTGCCCCATCCCCCTAGACCACGTTTCTTACACACTAACTCTATGCATCTGACTTTATAACTGGCTTTAGCCTATGGCATCACCCATTGTGCCTTATTTATTCCTGCCTTTAATAACACAATGCAGAGTCTTGGTCTAAGGAATGCGCACTTAATTGTTTGCCATTACTGCCACAAAGCCCTGACAATATGGTCTCTTCTTAAATGTCCTGTCCCTGCAGCTGGAGGTCCTTGTTCCCAAAGCCCCAGCACCATTTCCCTTAAGAGTACAGCCTGTGAGACCAAATGCCTTATCACCTGCCTTTATATTGCTTGCTTAGGGCTATGGTAGAGACATGGCCCTGGCCACGTGATCCAATTTAGCTCCCAACTCTGCTCACCAACTTTAAGTTCTTTGCCTTAGTTATCCACTTGCCACCTGAGTGATGTGACCATGGCCCCAAAACATCTATTCATACCAACTCTTTCTCCAGCACTCTGTGCCACAGTTGGATCTTCCCTAGCTCTTCAACCTCACTGAGTCCATGCTTAACCACCCAGAATTAAACCCTCATCAGTAGGGCTCTATCCATTGCCCTTCCTACATGCACGTATGCATCAGGTCTTCTCTAGGCCTTGAATATGCTAAGCCCATTCACAGCCATGGTCTGGCTACTCATGCTTAGTGGCCCTGCCCTACAGCACATGCAACTGTAGGACCATATCCTGCTGCCTCCTGGGCAAAGTGAGCCATAACTGGACTGGTCTCTTAATTTAAATTCCTCCTGCCTCAGATAATACGTCTTACCAGGCTTCCTTCCACCATGCATGTTATGGTTTGGGGCCTTAGAAACCAGGATTTCTTAAAGTCCTTTCTCAGTCATCTAGTTTAACATTTGGGCCTCTGTAATCTATGCTTAACAAAATACTGGATAAAGCTCCTGCCCCCACTTATCCAAGGTCCCCTATCCTTACCCCCTGCTCCCCTCACCCGGCATCCTCTTAAACCCTGTGCCTTACTAACTTCATGTGACACAAGAGGCTTCATGCCTTGACCTCATGACTGGCAAAATCCACCAGATACCACTGCACTCTCGGCCCCACTCACTGAATTACAAGTGATGGCCAAGTGATGTGAGATTTTCTACCTCACCAAAGCCCCTGCATGATGCCCCTGCCACAGAGCAGCTCTGTCTCCTGTGCCGTACTCCTAGCATTGCCCATGCTCATGTCACCCCATGCCCTAAGCCTCCAACTTGCCTGTATGTTTCCATGCTAGAATTTCCCATTAATCATATTTGTGCAGCTCGGTACTAAGAGACAACCCCAGATAATGCCCTAGAGGAGCATATATGATCTCCTTGCCCCCTCAAGAGTAGCAGCCTTGGTTACTGGGATCCATTCTATCAGCCAATGAATTCAACCCTCTTCCTTCAGTGTTGCTGCAACCAAATAAGAACCCCAACATGTCCAGGTGAAAGGCTAATCTTACAGTTTAGTGGGACCATTGCTCTTTCCTCTGGAGGAAGCATCCTCTCTTGGAACCAAAAACAAGGCCATAACAAAGGCAGAGTTCAGTGATGCTTGGATCGAAGTCAACGTTCTGTCCTAAAACCATTAGATGCCATGCTGGGAGCAGCTATGCCTGCTTCCACCCCTGCATCTCTATCTCTACCCCAGGAGGCGCACCACCATGCGGTGTCTGTTTCACAGCATGCACTGTGTCCTGTAGGCAGGACTTTGTCTTTTCAAGGAGTCCACACTTGGTTGCAGAAATGACAGCAGTCAGCCATCCCATCCATAAAAGGGCAGCTGCTACTAGTTAATGTTGGATAGGTAGGGGGGCAAGGTTTGGTTTGTTTCTTTTTTGTTTTAATTCTAAAATTTAAATATATAAAATATGTACTTTAAAAGTTTAAACTACATGAAAAGTATTTGCAGATGATCTCAATTCCCTCATTTCCCCCTTCACCCATCTTATCACATCCTTTCCTGCTCCTCTGAAAATAATTTCTATCAGTTCCTCAATACTCTTGCCACTGTTTTATTTTGGAAGCTTAAACAAGATTACACAGACCCCCCCCCCAGTCTTTCTACTCCAAGGCTGAGGGCACTGTTCTGCATCTTTGTTTCCCCTTGACAATGGGACTACTGTCCCTTTGCTGACTGATATCCAAATCTCCTTCCTCTTGGCTGGCTCTGGAATGGGGTGGACTGTACTTCATTTTGCATCGGCTGTGATTTCAAATTTTGTCACTGGGGGGCGATGCAGCAACGCTACCTGAAGAAGGGCATTTCTACTTGGGGGAAGTGAGTTTCTGTTTCTTTTACATGCACAGCATGCACAGGTGTCTCAACCTTACTCCTGGGCATCATTAATTTTCCAGGTTTTGGCTCCAACCCATGGTTTCCTGCTCACCTGCTTCCTCTTATTCTTGTGGGCCTGCTCTCGCCCGGGCAACCGGGCACACCCTGCTAGCTCAGGGCCTGCAGCCACACTGTTGATGGGGCATGGAGAATAATAGCGGAGGGGACCTCCTACTGACTCTAAGTTTTCTTCTTTCTGTAATCTCTTCTTAGCCCAACAGTAATCTTCACCATTCTCTTATTATCTCTTCTTTGTATTTACCCCCACTAAGTGGTAAGAAATCCTGCATACTAAACCTGTCTTCTTCATATCTCTTTGGGTTGTGTGCCTGCTGGATTCTGATACAAATGGAATTGTAGTGCCACGAGTGTACCCAGAAAATAGATCTGCAGTGATATGATTCGGAAATTGATCATATGGATCCTCTTCAGCCTCCAGGCAGTGCTGGGTTCTTTGTCAAAGAGATGCAGGATGCTGGCAATCCATGACATGTAGGGGCATCATAACTGATCCAGTTGTCTTCTGTGGTTGATGGTGATGAACTGACAATTGCTACAATGGTCTTCAGAACCAAGAAGTGGCTGCACTTGAGGGTTATGACAGCTCTCAGGGCTGTGCTGGGGCATAGATTCTCCAGAGTATGCACTCCAGAGTACAAGTGTGGGTCATTCACTCCCAACCTGTGATGTAGAGGCACTTATGAGAGCCCTACAGAGACGCCCTTACTTCTTTAAGCCACTGGTCGGTGTTGCTGAAAACCAGGCACAAAATTTAATTTTACAGGTGTCTGGATTTATGACTGTTACATATTTTATTCATGCCAAGTACTTCTAGCACTTATGGGAACTGGAATCTTAGTATCTATAGCATACTCTCAGGCTTATGGCCATGACATAATTGATTGCAAGTTGCACACAGGCTATCAGCCTTTTTAAATATGCCTTAGCTTGGAGGACCCAGAGGTCTGATCCATGAAAGCCAAGAGGTTCGAGAAAGCAGAGTCCAACCTCGAAGCCGTGTAGTATGAAGTCATCTATGATCTGGGGCCCAATATTCAGGTCTTTCCAAGAACTTCTAGAATTGCAATGTACCAACTCCTTTTTTCTGTTACTAAGGACTGAACACAGGACCTTCACGCTGTCATTGGATTGGGTCTGAAGGTCACTGAGGCTGAAATAAAGAAGCTTTTTAACCCTTTGTACAACTTTGCAGATTCACTGACTCTCATCATGGAAAAATAATTTTCAAGATTCATTGTTAAGATACATGAGAAGGGTTTATTAGACAGAGATTTTAGGACACACTCATGAATAGAATACAGGTGCTCAGAGAAATTAGACACATTATGAGTTGTATGTATTTAAGACAAGTTTCTTCAAGATGAGTGATCTAGGATGTGTACTACTTACTGTCTGTCAGGTTACCCATCTGGCAGATTGTGTCAGAATGCAAGTCATTTACGTGTGTTTGAAGTTGAGATATGTTGCACATCAATATTGCTGCTTCCTTGGGGGTGGGGAAAGTGACATTGACAGGTGAAAAAGAAGGGTACAGAGCACAATTCTATAGGCTTGTTGTCTTTAAAAGCTCTAGGAATTTTTTTTAGTGAGTTTTCTGAAAGGGAAAAAGACTTGAATAATTTTGGCTAAAAGCTGCATTTTGGTACAATTTAAAATCTCGAATTCTTTCTCTTCTTTCTACCTAGTTTGTTCCTCTTCTTCTTCTTCTTCTTCTTCTTCTTCTTCTTCTTCTTCTTCTTCTTCTTCTTCTTCTTCTTCTTCTTCTTCTTCTTCTTCTTCTTCTTCTTCTTCTTCTTCTTCTTCTTCTTCCTTCTTCCTCCTCCTCCTCCTCCTCCTCCTCCTCCTCCTTCTTCTTCTTCTTTCTCCTCTTCTGCCTCAACACTATTATATCTCCAGCTCTATTTATTCTTTGAGACAAAGTCTTTCTAATTTGCTCAGGATAGGCCTGAACTTGTGACTCTTCTGCTGCATCTTCCAAGTGTTTGGGATCACAGGCAAGTGTCAGCACGTCTGACTGCAACTTTCAATGGGAAATAGGACAGACCTGCAAGGGGTAGGGGGACCTAGCTTAGCCTCATGTACAGAGAATTTTCTAAGGGACAAGGAGTCCAAAGAAGGAGCAGGTTTGCTACGAGCCCAGGAGTTGGAGACAAAGCTTCTGTTCATTCTGCGATGAGGGATCTGCCCCCAAGGGAGTGGGGCTGAGACTTGTCACCAGGAAGCAGAGCAGGGCCCTGTATGGGTCAAGAATGAAAGGTGTCAAGTAATGGGAAGAACATGGAGTCTGCAGCCACAGAGACTGGGCTTCACCCTCAGCTCACTCACTCATCTTCTAAGTTACTGTGGGAAAGTCTCTTAACCTCTCTGAGCCACAGCTTCTTCCTTAAGATGGGTACAAGGAAGCTGTTTGCCTTACAGGGTCATGATTTACAGGGCTACACAGCAAAAAATGTCAGTATCTGCAACATCCCATCAACTCCAATCCCAAAACACTCCAGCTGGTAGCCAGGCAAGCAGCCCAAAAGTAGGAAGAAATAAATTATCCCTACTTTTGCTCTCATTAAGTAACACATAGCCCCAAGAAGATGTAGAAAGAAGTGTAGGCTGGCACATTTGTAAATTATCCACTCTTGTTGAAATGTTTGGCTACCTCAGAGGGAATAATTTTTCATTTTCCATTAAGACTCTTTTCTATTTCCTGATGAGTTCATATATGCTTGTATTCTTTTTAAGCATTATTCTTTTCTTCTATCTCACTTGTAGTGTCTTAACTATTCTTTCTCTTTTTGTTTTCCATCTAGTAGTCAAACTCTTTTGTTTTCTTACGTTTTTAAATTTTGTTGTTTTCTGTTTTGCTTTTGTTTGGTGTGTATGTGCAGTGTGTGTGTTTGTGTGCAGTGCTGAGCCACTGAGTTGCAGCCTTAATTTGGTTTATGTATGTGGTATGTATGTTCTGAGGCAGTGCTCCTCTTGGTTTCCCAGCATGACCTCAGTCTTGTAGTCTATGTTCCTTGGCCCCCCGGTGTTTGGAGATGCAGGCACATGTCACCGTTTCTGACATCTTTGTTTTTCATTACCACTTTTCTACATAAAACTGTGGATTGAGCATGACAGTGAATACTTTGGGTAGACACTCTGATGCTGAGTTACATTCCCACCATAGGGAGGATGCTGTAGATCTTGCTCTGTCCACAAATCAGGCCCAATTATACTTTGTGGAACACTTTTATTCAAAGAATAAGAGAGTCAAAAATACGTAGACAATGGCCAAGCTCCAAGCAGGCATGCAAGGTTCTGAAGAGTGCCTCCTGGACATCAACCTCTGTAGCAACAGCAGAGAGACAAGACCATGACACTGCACTTACGAAGGTCCTCAGCAAAGGCAACCCCACAAACTTTTCGGGTGTAAGTTGTTGTTGATACTGGAAGAATAATTACAAAGGCCATGCAGTGTATATTCTACTACCTACAATCCAACTAATGGATCCCCAGAAGGACTCCAGTCCCTTGATATCGATAGAGATCGAGATCCTCAGACTGTGTCACAGTGTGCATGGGGTGCAAATACACTGAATACAGATAAGTAGAAGAGAAGTTATTCTAAAGGATACTTCTAAAAAACATATTTAACACTTTACAACAATCTGACATCACAGGAAACACCATCAACAGAAGGCTGCCCTCTAATAGACTCACACAAAAGCTGAAGGGATACCCAAGCCAACAGATGGACAAATCTCAACACAGAAGTGCAAGAAATATGAAAAGTGTGAGGCAATATGACTCCTCCAAAAGTTCAAAATTCATTAGCAATCAGCTCCAATGATTTGAAGTCGATGAAATGTGGAATAGAGAATTCAAAAGAGATAAGAGACAAAATTTTGGAGCAGTGAGTGCCAGCAACTCAGCTTCTCCAGGACAAAGTTTCTACAGTCCAGAAAACAGTAGCTTGGAGAGAAACTGAAGTGAGAAGATGGTACATGAGGGAATTGACAGAGAAGAAAATAAGATTAAGTGATACCAAAGAGATGGCCCACGCTGCAGAGGATTAACTATGGTGTTGCTGACAGTGACTGGCTAACAGCCAGCCAGGAGGAAAAAGGGAAACTAGCAACTTATCTGTTCAAGAAGAACTGCATGGGAACCAAGAGAATCTTATGTAGTTAGAGATACCAGTAATAAAGTGAAACACTATTTCCTGGGCAGTCCTTCAGAGTCAACAGTTGATGAGTGACTGTGACACAAGAGCCTGAGGAAACAATCATGCAGAGCATGAGCTATTGGGGATGCCATTGTAGGGAAGCACTGGGTGTTTGAACTTTGGTCCCAGAACAGCTCCTTGGCTACTTCACACTGCCAAGTTAACAGAGTGGATGAGGGAAGGACAGTCACGGGAGATTGCTGGCAGTTGGAGATCAGACTGTGGGGAGTCCTGATAAGAGGTAGATACTGGGGATCACAGACTCGGTTCTTGAAGTCAGATGACAGATTCAGCCTTAGTTACAGAGTATTGGAAACTCAAATTGGTGGTGCCATGCTCCCACTGCTCAAGGGAGAACCAAACAGGGTATTATGGTATGCTATTTCTCAACCAGCCCTGATAGATACCTGTTACTGCTGTAGTTGAATTAATTTCATAGGAATAATCTTGACTCAGTAGACAATTTAGTGCCAGTGAACTAGTCTGCTGAACCCACCATCACACCCAGGGATAAGGACAGCAAGAGTTTCTTACCCAAGAATTAGGACTGGATCGAACTCTGCAAGAATGCCTGCAACGTGACAGAAAGAGGTCCTGAGTCTGAGTTAACTTGCTTTGCAGTGGAGTGATCAGATGAGTAATTGGGGTGTGAGCACTCAGACTCTCTGGCAAAGAAGCTTCTGGGAATCCCATATGCAATGTCTCATTGGAACACCTAATCTGTGTCCCCATTGGATATCTTACTGGTTTAAATTTTTGTGTGTTTCTTGAGTTATTTAGTAATGTGGGGTTATGCTATGTTCTTTTATGTGTTCATGTGTTTATTGGGTTGCTACCTTTGTATATTTGTTCTTTTGTTTGATCTGATTTAATGTTTAGGTTCTCTCCTTCATCTCAGTTCTTTATCTAGTTTCTTCACTCTAAATCCTGGAGAAAATGTTAACATATTTCTCTATCCATTTTCCAAACACATAAGCTTTTCCTTCCTTTTTAAATTCACACTTACCCACCTCGAGCCATTCCCATCTTCACTAGTATAATTCCTTGCTCCTGCCCATCCTAAAACTTTGTCTTTTCCATGTCTATCTAGCTTATTGTCCTCCTGATAAGAAAATTCTGACAAACACATAGCTTTCATCAATCACAAAATAACCCCCCTTTCTCCCACATCTTGCCTTTGCCCCCACAAAATATCCTCTGAAAATTCTCAATACTAAACCTTCAACTCAACTAAAAGTACTCCAATAAAGTCAGATCCCACATCAATCTTTTCTTCTCATCTATATTTAGGTTGCCTTTCAAACTTCCCACTTAGTGCCTAACACTACTCATCCGAACACTTCCCATTCTCCCCACCCGACCTCATCTACCTCACTGCAGAGCAACCACAAATAATAAACAGCATGCGTAGATACTAGACAAAGTGGAAAAGAATAACTGCAGGGATTATCATAAAAGTGTTGGAAGATTGACTCTGTGGATGCTGTTATAAATAGAAGCAGTTCTTTCAGCAAAAGGTAGGGACAGAGTCACGATATTTCTTCTATTTAAAGTAAAGATAAAAAATGATAAAGTAACTAGAAGAAGGAATAAATTCTAGCACTGAACATACAAAGATGAAAACTATTTGTGGAGAGGCAACATCTAACTAAAAATCTCCATATAAGCCACAAAATCTCCCCACTTCTTTACTCCCCAAACTGCAGTTACCCCACACCACCCCATAAAAAGGGAGGAGAAAAAAGAGGGACCCACATATAACTTTTTAGAAAAGATACACACACACAACACAGACACTAGCAGAAGAATGGGAAGAAGGGAAATAGAAGAACTGCAAACCTCCCCCAACTCTCCCATGGTAGAGCAAAGGAGTCACAAAGTGAGAAGAAAAACTAAAACAGGGAGCAGAAATTCATCAAAAGTTCTGAGAAAAGATGAAGAAAGCAGATGTCTTCAAAGAGGAAATGAACTAAAAATTACAGCAGTTACACTCGATATGCCCACAGTGAATTTTGGAGAAATAGGTAAGAAACTGAGAGAGCTAACCAAAACAGTTCAAAATTTGAATGACAGATTCAACTAGGATATAAAATCCTCAAAAACATCTCAGAAATACCACATATTCATACATTGCATCCAATCGAGGTGGTGCATGCCTGTAACCCTAGCATTTGAGAAGCACAGGTGGGAAAATTTCCATGAGTTCAAAGCTAGCCTGAACTACATGATAAGCTCAAGACCAGCCACAATTACACAGTAGGACCCTTTGTCAGACAAACAAATAAAAATAATTCATACATTGTGGACATGAAGACATTGTCTGATATTGAGGTTAAAAGAGTGAATTATAATAAAGAGCTCAAAGAAGTAAAAAATAAAATAAAATAAAATAAAAACAAGAGAAGACTATACAGCAGCTACTAAATGATAACAAGACCAATACAAAGGTAATTGGATTTAGAGAAAAATCTAGACCATAGCACATATGGATTCACTAACATGACTATAGAAATTACTCAAGAAAAGTTCTCAAATATAAGAAAAGAGTTTAAAATACAAGTAAGTGACAGAGAAGACCAAGCAATTCTGGTGAAAGGAGAAATTCACCAAGGCATATCCTCATTGAATTCATAGAGATTCAGCAAAAACAGCATCAAAAAAAGAATTTTAAAGGCATCCATATATACCAATTAGGATCACAGGAGACTTCTCAGCACAAATGTTGACGACAAGAAGGGCTTGGAATGATGTATCTTAAACTCAAATAGAAAATAACTTCCTACACAGATTAACTTGCACAGGAATGTTATCTTTCACAGTAGATAGAGAATTAAACTATTTCCATGAAAAAGACCAGCTCAGAAGATATATGAGTGCTAAGCCAGTTCTAGAGAAAATATACAAAAATGTTCTACACAGAAACAACTAAATGGTCACAGGTAAAAACACAGAGGAAACTGGTGAGATCAATGGATAAAGAGCAACAAAAAACATGAGGAAAAAAATCCAAAGAACACACTAACAGGTAAAGAAGCCAATCACTGTAAATAACCAACACATCTCAGTAATAACTCTCAATATTAATGTCCTCAATTATCCAATGAAAGGGCATAGACTGGAAGACTAGAACAAAAAACAGAACCCGACAATTTGTTTCATTCAAGAAACTCATCTAAGGGATTCATCGTGGCTGCAGAGAGGAGGAACCACTCTAGAGTTACCCAGAAATTCAAATAAAAACACAGGTAATTGTAAGAAAGGAAGGGACATATATCCTGATGCCAAAATCAATCTGAAAAAGGAGACTTGTAGATCAAACAAAACATAGCCATAGGACTTTATAAAAAGGCAAATCAGTCCACAGGGCTGCCTGGTGGATCATCTGCCTGCACATGGCACAGAAATCACCATTCTGGGAAGTTCCCCAAAATCCGATGGATCCCAACAGTGTGGTGAACTCAAGCCATACAGGATAGACTTATGGTATACAGCCCCTCACCTCTTTTGTCTTCTTCCAAACAGAGAAACTTGTAACTAGCAGCAAATTTCCCTGACACCCACAGAAGCAAGTGACCAGGAAGCTACTTCCTCCCCTATGGTACAGCAGTGTTTTGTTTGTTTGTTTTTCCTCAGCCTATAATAGGATAAAAGGGAACTTCTGACTGAGTTGGGAACCATCAGTATTGAACTCACATGTGAGAGTGGAACGTGGAATCTACAGGGACACATAGAATGTGAGTGAGCCCAGAGTTCCTTAGGGAGAAACATGCTACTGGAGCAGAGTAGTAAATATCATGCACCATGGCAGCTAACCGGAACCTCTAGAGACAGCAAGGTAAGGGACTATGGCAGCAGTGAAGGCAGTGAGTCAGACTGCAGTAACCATCCTGTCCTAATCCCAGAGGCACGAGAGAGGAGAGAGACATGCCAGTTCAGTGAAACCGAGGAGGTAGTGTAAGGACCAGAAAGGGCCAACTGAAGGTGGGACTGGTAGCAGTCTTAGATTGTCTTTGTCTCAGGACACGACACAACTGGGCAAGTGATGTGGAGACATATAAGGAGATGTTGGTGGACTGCTGAGGGACATCCAGAGAGTTGCTGGGTGAAGACTCTGGCTCACATATGGAGTCCAGGTTCAGCCCTGCACCCAGCGGTAATCCTACTCAGACTTGGCAGGGTTACCCAGCACAGATTTGAGCTCTGACTTAGACACTACCACAGAACTGTGGACACCAGAGGAATTTCATTTGTTTTGTTTTGTTTTGTTTTTTCAGTTTTTTCTTTGGGGGTGGTGTTTTGATGATTAAGTTTTTATTTTTGTTTGTTTTGCTTGTCTTTTTTTCTCTCTCTCCTCACCTATCTTTTTGATAATTTGATTTTTCATGTGAGTAAATATTTTCTCTAGTCTTTCTGGTTTGCTTTCATATTGGTTCACTTTGATATTCTTTCACTTTCTCCTTCAATTTTTCACTCCTGTCTTCCCCAGTTTCACAAAGTTGGGGTGACCTTCCTTTTTCCTTCGGTCTTGCTTCTACTATATTTCTGTTCAAATTTTCCTCTATTTTTCCCTTATCCCTCTTAAATTACCCCCTGACATACATGGGGTAAAAATCACACTAAGGTAAAATTCGCTTATCAGTTCCTTTTTTATATTGGATCTTCTTATATAACTGTAGATGTTGCTCTTGTGGTTAATGGTACCATAGTTACCACAATTTGTCAGTTTCTAGGCTGTTCCTGATACTATTGCTATTGCTAACTGTAATACTTTAGCCAGGGTGTCATACCTGCTGTAATCAGTTGTTCTACATTGTATAACAACACTGTGATTATCTGGGATAATAATCATTACCATACTCCAGTACCAAAGGGCTGGGTGCTGGGCCAAATAGATAGCAACATTTTATCCCTAATAAATTGTGAAGGTAAGGTCTTGTTCTGGTTTGTGTCTAGATGTCCCAACAAAGCCTCATGTGGTAAGAGATGGCTGGATCTAGAGTGTGTGATTACTAAATTGATCCATTGATCGGTTTGGCATCGTTCTGCTGGGATCAAGGATGTGAGACTGAAATTGGGGGTGGGAGTGCGGGCCGCCCTGGAGGCAGGTAGCCTAGATAAAAGATACAAGAAGAAGCTAACTAGCTGCTTGTTTGCATTGCTTATTTGCATACATTCCTTGCATTTTCCTCATTTTACTTTGTGGCCGGCCGGCTGCAGGTCTGCCATGCCGGCCCGCTCTGCTTCAGACCCAGCGGACTATAAACTGAAACCTCTGCAGACTGTGAGCTAATAAACCTTTCTTCCCCTAACTTTGGGTGTCGAGTATTCTGTCCCAACAACGAGAGAAAAGTAACTAAAACAGAATTTGGCACTGGGAGTGGGGTCGTTGCTGGGACTATACTTGACCATGTGGTTTAGCAGCCTTTGGACTTGGCTTGCGGGAAGAAGAGTTAGGAAAACTTTGGAAATGAGGAAATTTGCTGGTACAGACCAGGCTCAGGAGGTTTCTGCTGGGAAGAAGGACTGCGTTGGCTGTTGGACTCCAGAACACGTATGTTATGGCTTGGCAGAAAGTTTGTTTGTATTTTGCTTGTGTCCAGAGACTTTGCCTGAGACTGAGATTAAGGGCAGCGGACTAATTAATCTTGCAAAAGAAATTTCAAGGCAGTCTAATGTTGAGGCAGTGGCATGGCTACTGTTGGGGGCTTTTAGCCAGATTTATGTTGAAAACCAAGAGCAAACAGCCCAACAGAATGATTCAAAATGTTGTGAGTTTGCCCATAAAGGAAGCACCAGTAAAGTTGTGGCCTGCAAAGATGGAATGAAAGAGAGACTCGTTGCTGAAGAAACCAGCAAGGAAAAGCTGGATATTTCAAAAGATGGCCCAAGGGCATCACAGGAAACAGCAGGACTCCAGCCTTTGCAGCCTTGGAGTTGGAAAAGGTGAAAGATTTTGCTTTGAGAAGCATGCCCCAGAGCGCCACATTCCAGAATGGCAGCGGCCTAGGGAAGTTGTTCCTCGGGATTTGGTTCAGAGCACTCAGCAATCCAGGCACATGACCACCACAGACAAGCAAGAAGGAAGCCTGGTTTCTGCTCCAACTAGCGGCAGACCCTGGCGTCATCCTCGTGGCCCTGGTTTTAGGTTCGTGCAGAATGCAAGAGTTATGGGGTCAGGAAGGCTTCCACCCAGATTTCAGAGGAAGGCCTGGGAGGTCAGGCAATGTGCCCCTGAGAGGGCAATAAGTGAAGCTGTGAAGGTGAAGCCGAAGGTACACTGGAGACCCCAGACGTTTGGAGAAGCCAGGAATGTTGATCGCCTGAGGAAAACTGCATCGAGGGAGCAGAACCAGCCCAAGAGAGAAGACATGGGAGCTGCCAACACTGGAAGTGCCGTAGGGGCGGAGCCGCCCAAGCCCCTTGGAATTCAGACTTCACCACAGATTGCTGCACATGGAACTACAGGACTTAATGTTTGCCCTGCGGGATTTCAGAATTGCCTTGGTCCTGTTCCTTTGTATCCCCCTATTTGTATCTTTTGGGATGGTAATGCTTATCTTGTGCCACTGTATGTTGGAAGTGTTTAACCTTCTTTTCATTTGTACAGGAGCTTGCAGCTAAGAGTTTGCCTTAAATGTCAGAGGAGATTTTGGATTTGGACTTTTCAGCAATGCTGAAACTTAGGACTTTGGCAACTCTTGGAGATGGACTAAATGCCTTTTGCATAATGGGCTATGCATGAGTCTTTGGGGGTCCAAGGGCGGAATGTTATGGTTTGTGTCTAGATGTCCCAACAAAGCCTCATGTGGTAAGAGATAGCTGGATCTAGAGTGTGTGATTACTAAATTGATGCATTGATCGGTTTGGCATGGTTCTGCTGGGATCAAGGATGTGAGACTGAGATTGGAGGTGGGAGTGCGGGCCGCCCTGGAGGCAAGTAGCCTAGAGAAAAGATACAGGAAGAAGCTAACTAGCTGCTTGTTTGCATTGCTTATTTGCATACATTCCTTGCATTTTCCTCACTTTACTTTGTGGCCGGCCGGCTGCCGGTCTGCCACGCCGGCCCGCTCTGCTTCAGACCCAGCGGACTATAAACTGAAACCTCTGCAGACTGTGAGCTAATAAACCTTTCTTCCTCTAACTTTGGGTGTCGAGTATTCTGTCCCAACAACGAGAGAAAAGTAACTAAAACAGGTCTTGTGTTAGATTTAAAGGCCAAGGGACAGCTAAACCTAAAACACATCACTGAGGAATAGTCATTTCCTAGGGATACCTGGACCCCAGTGATACAGCTACCTAGCATAAGCAAACTACAAGCATCAACACAGAAAACAAATTTTTAAAATGGGAAATGACAAGTTGCAGAAGCAAAAAGCAATCCCAGGCCTCCTGCCATCCAGGACAAGCCAGGGAACAATGAGGTAGAGGAAATCAGAAGCTATCCACCTGAATGTTCTGACATGGTAGAAGCAGAAGTAACAAAACAGATAAATGAGGCTATACAGAAAATCAGGTGAGAAATAATATCAGGTAGAAAAAGAGATGATGATCATAATGAAAGACTTGCTTAGTGAATCTGGGGTAGAGACAGATAAAAAATAGAAGAGCTTAGGAAAGCAATGAAAACCATGAAGGCCTAACCTAGGAAAGCAATGGAATCCAAGAAAGAGATTCAGACAGATATCCAGGAGATTAAAAATTCTTTTGAAATTATATGATGTAGAATGAATCAGTGTGAGGACAGAATATCAGATATAGAAGACAGGATTCTGTTAAGTGGTCAGGAACAGAAAGACTTCTTAAAATAGCAAGGGAACATGCAAAATCTATCCAACAGCTGCAAGATGATGCAAAGAAGAATAGCAGAAAGCAGGAGACAGCACAAATTACTTAAAAATCCTGTTCATAGAAGTAATGGCAGAAAACATCCCAAGCATGAAAAAAAAATTACAGATAAATGAGACATATAGAATTCCAATTATCCCTGACCCAAATAAATCTACACCAAGGCATATAAGTCAAGATTCCATATGTTCAGCATGAGAAGAGAATATTAAAAGCTGCTAGAGAAAAGAGGCAAAATACCTACAAAGGAAAGTCCATCAGAATCGTAACAGAATTCTCAACACAAACCCTGAAATAGAGCATGGAGTGCAGTATTTAAAGTCCTAAAAGAAAACTACCCCTAACCCAGATTGATGTACCTGGAAAAATAGTCTTTCAAAAACAAAGGATAAATAATAAACTTCCTTGAAAAGAACACCTGAAGAAATTCACGACCACAAAATCAGCACTTCAAAATTTTCTGAAAGGTACTCTAGAAAAAGATAACGAAGACTACAGTTCCATTGACACCAATAGGAAGAATCCAGCAGTCAAGGCAAGCAATTAAACAGAGGGGAAAGAAAAGGAGCCAAACACTCTCAGCCACCTTATCTTTGACAAAGGGACCAAGCACCTTCACTGGAAGAAATATGTCCTCTTTGATAAATGGTGCTGGAAAACTTGCCTTTCCAAATGCTGAAGAGTAGTGTATATGTCACTGATTTAAGTTTGGGTTATTAGCTTCTTATTTTTAAGATATCATTATTCCTCTGGATTCCCATTCCCCTCCCCCTTTGTGCTCTTCTTGTTCCCTTGAGCCCTTTGTCTATTGGCTTATATCTAACACTTCGTCCTTTTCTATCTGTTGTTTATTCTTGTCTTTTGTTTGTATTTTACCTCACTAAATGAGGGATACCATGAGGTATTCCAGCTTGTGAGACTGCTTTATTTCACTCAACATTATATTTTCCCTATAAAGAATGACAAACTAGAGTCATTTGTAGGAAAATGGAAAATATAATGTAAGCCACTTATTTATGCTGCCCTGGCCTGACCAGCTAGAGGTGAAGCTCCGTGTGGTCACCTTGCCCCAGGAAGCTGTCCTCTCCAGACTGCCCTCCTTTCCTGGGTCAGGACACACTCTTTTTGTGCTGCTGCCTCAGTCCCTGCCCTTCCATTTCTTGTGGGGAGTGCATCATGTTATGAAAATCACCCCAAATTTCTGATGATGTAGACATCATTATTGATATCTTAAAGATAAGGAAGTTAAATCTGAGAGTAAATAAATATAAATGGCTGAGCCAGTATTTAAACCTATGTCTGTTTGATTCGGACAAGTTCAATATTACTCATTATGCAGGTAATTTATAGGCTTGAAATTCCCCTCTAGGCACTGCTCCTGATGTGAATTCAGCTTGACACAAGTGGTCATGCTCTCCATTAGGGCGACTCTGCATTCAAATTGCCAGTGCACATCAAGTTTAATGTCTGTTGTCCTGGCATTGTTTCATCTCTCTCAGTGCAGTTTGGACAGTTAACTCTATGCTCATTGTAACTGTCGGGGGTGTGATGCAGAGGGACAAGAAGCACTGCAAGTTTCTCAGGTTGGCTGACATTTCCGTATTATCCAAAGTTGTCCGAGTCTCTGTGCAGACAACCTGCAGTTGGAGATCAAGTTCAGGCCACTGCTTTTAGATACAAGGATGCCAGGGAACAGCTTAGATTCAGCCCCAGCCAGCAAGGTTCAGTTGGAGGGAGAGTGTTTGCTATAGATGGATTCTGATCCCTAGTTCCCAGCTTGGTGCTGTGGGAGGTTTTAGGGCCCTAGAGAGTGAGGCCCATGGGAGGCTTTGAGGCGTTGTGAGGGCACCTTGAGGGAACTGTGAGACCCTGGCCCCTTCATCTTTCTCTCTTTTGCTTCCTGGCAAGGAAATGCTTTGCCGTGTGTCCCACCATGATGTACTGTCACATCACAGGCCCAAAGCAGCAGGACCAACAGCACATACTGGAACCTTCAAACTGTGAACCAAAACTATCCTTTCCTCTTTATCAGTTAATGGTATCTTTTACTTTGTTACAGTGACAGGGAGCTGACTAACTTGGTGGTCATCAAGTGCACAGAAGTGACATGGCATGGGCGAGAGGCATGTCCACTATTGATCCTAAATGGCATCTGGGTTTGTCTGTTTCTCTGCTTGCCCACTGTACTGTCCTAGTTCAGCACACTTTTACCAGAATGATAGTAATCGCCTACCTGGTCCTCTTGCATGAGCTTCTCTCCAAATTCATCTGCCCAGTGCCTTAAAACCAGAGTGAATTTTCTAAGATTTAAATCTGACTACTGCCAATTCTCAGATGAGAACCTTCCATGACCATCCTTGCCTCCCGGAGCAACACTGAAGTCCTGGCATGGGGCCTCCCAGACACCTCCCTGAGTTCTCATCTCATTTTCTCCCTGCCAGGTGAGTTTTAATTCAGTGTCACCCATCTTCTTCCTTCCTTACCTGTGCATGTTGCTGTTCATCTGTGGGGGAAAGTGGTTCAGCCATCAACCTGACTAACTGTAATTTCTCTCTCTCTGACCCCATATGGCCTCTGTCTCTTTTTTTTCTTAACTTTCTGAGTTCTCCTGAGTCATTCTCTCCTGAAGTTTCCCTAGGAGTGTGGGAATAACAGGTGGGGTTGATAAACAAGACCCCCTACAATGATGAGCCTCAAAGTTGAACACCTCATGATGAGAATGTCCTCATAAACAGAGCAATGCAACCAGAACAAGAACTAAGCCCCCTTTCCCAGAAGGAGCAATTATCTCATGCGGGAAATTGAACTGCCCCCTCAAGTGATCACAATTTCTCGAGAAAAATTTTTTTTCAAAGAACCATGGTTCATAATGTAAAATGAAAACAAAAGCAAACAAAAAAAAACTATGAATAAGGTTAATATCCAGTTGGAAGTGAGGGCTTTAGTATATAATGCTATGTCCAGTAACAGGACACTTGGGAGTTTCACAAAATACAACTATTATAAAACCTAAGTAACAATGTGGACAAAGATAAAGATTAGTACTTACTGACAGAAAGGAGAATTTTCAGGTGCAAATTTGTTATTCTTTGGATTAGAATGTGTGCTTGTGCATATGATATACATAAATAGCACGTATTTACACATATACATGTGCATGCTTGGTGGTGTGCTGGGAACAAACAGAAAAAGATAGAAAAATTTAAGATGGTAGAGTGACTTTTACTTCTCAACTTGGCTTTATTGATGGCAGTATTTTTTTAAAAAACAGTGACATTAATATAATATTTTAAAAAACTTACTGCAAAATATTAAAATGAGTCTCTCTGGGTGAAAGAATTAAGGAGGAATTTAAAACAATTTCATAATAATTCTTACTTTTTATTTTGCTTTTGCTTTTAAAAAAATTTGCTTTTAAATATATATAATGATAACATTCATCATAGGGACTTGTACCTGTACGTGATATATCTTGCTGCTTCTTTTCTCCCATTCCCCTCCTCTTCCTTTGATTCCTTTTCCCCTCCTTATTTTGAAAAGCTTTATTTCCGTTTTTCCTTCTAGTCTCTTTTTTCTTGTCCCTCCACTCCTTCCCCCTCCCCCTCCCTTCTTCCTCTTCTCAATTGAACACTTTCCCAATATAATAAATTTTAGTCCTTATTTACACTTAAAGTTTCTCACACAAGAGAAACAATGTGGTATTTAAACAAGTGTGTCTGATTTATTTCACTTAAGAGTATGGTCTCAAACTGCACGCATTTACCTAGAAATGTCTCAAGTTTATCACTCTTTATGGCAGAGTAGTACTCCGTTGTATATAAAAAAATAAAACAGGTCTTTATCCATTCATCAGGTGATGGGCATGTCAGCTGTTTCCAAGATTTAGCTATTCCAAACAGTTTTTCGATAATCATGGGTGTACATATATAACTGTGGTGTGATGCTTTAAATTATTTTGGGATGATACCAAGAAGAGGAATAGCTGGGCCAAATGGAATCTCTAGTCCTAGTTTTTTGAGGAGTCTCCACACTGATTTCCACAGTGGTTGTACCAGTCTACTTTCCCACCAACAGTGGAGAAGTCTTCCTTTTCCCCCGCAGCCCCGCCAGCATTTGTTACTGTCTGATTTCTTGATAGTAGCCATTCTTTCCGGAGTGAAATGGAATCTCAGGGTTGTTTCATTTTGCATCTCTTGAATGACCAGTGATGTTGAAATTTTTTTCCTTATGTTTATTTGCCATTTCTAATTCTTCATCTGAGAAGTGTCTGTTAATTTCAGTGGTTCATTTTGGGACTGGGTCTTTAAATTTGAGGGGGTCTTTTTTTTTGAGTGCTTTATATATTTTAGATATTAGTCCTTTGTTGGAGGAACAGCTGGCAAAAATTGTTTCCCACTCTGTGGGTGGTTTCTTTTACTGAACAAAAGCTTTTTAATAAGATGAGATTCTTTCTTGATTCTTTGTGATATTTTCTGGATGAACATGGTTTTGTTCATAAAGTCTTAGCCTACATCTATGTATTCAAGAAGTCTACCTACTCTATCTTCCAGCAGATTTCGTGTATCTGTTCTAATACTTAGATCTCTGGTGTATTTTGATTTTAGTTTATTGCACAGTGAAAGATATGGGTCTAGTTTTAATCCTCGGCATGTGGAAAGCCAGTTTTTCCAACACCACTTATTAAAAATGCTATCTTTCTTCCACTGAGGGCGTTCAGTGCCTTTGTCAAAGATGAGGTGGCTGAGAGTGCTTAGAGTTGTTTCTGCATCTTCTAATCTGGTCTGTTCCTCACCGTTTGTTTGTCTGTTTGTTTTTCCAGTACAATGCTGTTTTGTTTTGTTTTGTTTTGTTTTGTTTTTTAATCACAGTAGCTTTGTAACATAATTTCAGGTTGGAGATTGTGATGGCCACAGCATTGCCTTTGTTGCCCAGAATTGCTTTTATTATTCTAGGTTTCTTCTGGTTCCAAGTGAATCTCATGATTGTTTTCTCTAATTATGTGAGGTATAATATCAGTATTTTGATTGGGATTGCTTTCAATCTGTATAGAAATTTTGGGAATATGGCAATTTTCACTATAGTGGTCTTTCTACCCAAGAACAAGGGATATCTTTCCATTTTCTGATATGCTTTTTGGTTTCCTTTTTCAGAGTACTGTAGTTTTCAATGTGTAGTTCTTTTACTTCCTTTGTCAGATTGATTCCTAGGTACTTCATTTTTTTTTGGGGGGGTGCAATGGTGAAATGTGTTGTTTCCCTCAATTCTCTCTCAGTGAGTTTGTTACTTGTGTGCAGGAATGTTATTGATTTTTGACTGTGGACTTTGTATCCAGCTATGCTGTTGAATTTAGTTATTAAATCTAGGTAGTCTTCTGGTGAAGTTTTTGAGGTCTTCTATGTAGAGTATCATGCCATCTGCAAATAATGATGATTTAACTTCTTCATTTCCTATCCTTATTCCTTTTATTTCTTTCTCTTGTCTAATTGCTCTGGCTAATGTGTCCAGAACTATATTGGATAGGAGTGGTGATAGTGGACATTGTCTTGTTCCTGATTTTAGAGTGAAAGCTTTCAGTTTTTGTCCACTTAGTATGATGTGTTGATCAGGGTCATGCTTGCTTCCAGGAATGAATTTGAGAGTATTGCTTCCCTATCAACTTCATTAAAGAGTTTGAGGAGTAGTGGCATTAGTTCTTCTCTAAATTTCTTGTAGGTTTTAGCAGTGAATCCATCAGGACCTGGGCATTTCTTTGTTGGTAGGTTTTTAATAACCTCTTACAATCCGGTGGCTGATATTAGGTTATTTAGAATTTTTATATCTTCTTGAAACAGTTTTGGGAATACAAATGTATCTAGGACTCTGTCCATTTCTTGTATGTTTTCCATCTTAGCAGAATATAGGTTCTCAAAGTAGGTATTGATCTTCTGGGTTCCCGCAGGATCTGTTTTGATTCCACCCTTTTAATTCCTAATTGCTTGGATTTGAGTTTTTCTTTTCCTTTTTTGATAAGGTTGCCTAGGGGTTTTCAATTTTAATCTTTCAAAGAACCAATTCTTCAATTCATTGATTCTTTGTATTGTTTTCTTCGTCTCAATTTTGGCTCTGATATTTATAATGTCCTCCCTCATATGAGTGTTGGGCTTGATTGCTCTTCATTTGCTAGAAGCTTGAGAATCAACGTTAGGTTGTTTATTTGAGTTTGCTCTATTTTTCTGATATGAGAGTTTACTGCTATAATCAATCTTTCTTCGTAGTACTGCTTCCATTGTGTCCCATATGTTTCAGTATGTTGTATTGGAATTATCATTCAATTGCAAAAACTGTCTAATTTCTTCCTTAATTTCATCTGTGACCCATTAATTGTTCAGGAGGATGCTATTTAATTTCATTATGTTTATAAAGTTTTTGTGAATCCTTTGCCATTTAATTACAGTTTCATTGCACTATGACCTGATATACGCTTGGGGTAATTTCTTAAGCATTGACTTTGCATTGACTTAAGCATGTGCTATCAGTTAGCATGTGTTCTAGTCTGGAGAAAGTCCCATTGCAGCTGAAAAGAATGTATTTTCTGGAGTTGCAGGGAGGAACACATTGTATGCATCTACTAAGTCCATCAGATCGAAAATTTGGTTTAGTTCTGATATTTCCCTCTTGATTTTTTGTCTAGTTGCTCTATTTGTGACAGTAGGGCATTGAGATCCCCCATTACTATTGTATTACTGTGTATTTGGTTTTTCACATCTGTTAATCTTGTTACTATTTTGGTTTTTCACATCTGTTAATATAGTTAGGTGTGTTTGTATTTGGTGTACATATATTTGTGGTTTTTATGTCTTCCTTTTGGATTGTTTCATTTTCAAGGATGTAGTGACCTCCTTTGTCTCTTTTAATCACTCTTGGCTTGAAATACACATATTCTGAAAATAGAATAGATAGCCCTGCTTTTCTCTCAGTTCCTATCACATGAAGTATTGTTTTCCATCCTTTGACTTTCAGTCTATGAACTTCTTTTTGAATTAAATGTGCTTCTTGTATGCAGCATATCTTGGGTCTTGTTTCTTGATCCATTCTGCCAGTCTGTTTCTTTTCATTGGTGAATTGAGACCATTTACATTGATGGTTGTAACTGATATGTATTGACTTGTCCTTGTCATGTTATTTTCCTGTGGTTGGTTCTCTTTTTCACCCTCTGTTTAATTCTTTGCCTGATGAATTCAAACTGTTGCCACTCCTGGAATTGCAGTCTTCATTGTCTCTTTCTAGATTGTCCTTCAGAATATTTTGGAGTGCTGGTTTGGTCGTCATGAATTTCTTCAGATATTTTTGTCATGGAAGTATCTTAGTTCTCTAACAATTTTGAAAAATAGTTTTGCAGAGTACATCAATCTGGGTAGGAAATTGTTTTCTCTTAGGGTGTGAAATAGTTCAATCCAAGCTCTCCTTGACCTTGGGGTTTGTGTTGAGAAATCTACTGTGATTCTGATAGACTTTCCTTTATAGATGACTTGTTTCTTCTCTCTAATGGCTTAGAATGTTCTGTTCTTCTTTCGCATTTCTAGAATCTTGACTGTTACATGCCTTGGGGTAGATTTTTTGTTGATCATGGCTAATTAGAGTTCTACATGCCTCACTTAACTGTATGTCAAGTTCTTTTTCCATACTGTGGAAGTTTTCTGCCATTACTTCTGTGAACAGGATTTTGTATGTCATTTGTACTCTCTCGTGCTTTTTCATTGACTTAAATCAATCTTATGCTTTTCTTCATTGTGTCATCTAGCAGCCATTGGCTTGATCTTAAGTGGTCCTTTAAAATTTTTAAGAACTCTTTCTTTTCTCGATCACTAGCTGCACTCTTGTCTTCTATATCTGATATTCTGTCCTCACATCGTTTCATTCTACTGCCTGTGCTTTCCATAGAATTTTTAATCTCCTGGCTATCTGTTTGACTCTGTCATGGATTCCATTTCTTTCCTAGGTTGGACGTTCATGGTTTCCATCATTTTCCTATGCTCCTTTATTTTTTTTTTAATCTATATCTGTTTTAGAGTCACTAATCATGTCTTCGATTCTGGTCTCCATCTCTGTAGTTATGTGAGAAATTACATCTGTTTTGATTTTTTTCTGGAGCCTAATTCATCTGCTTTGTTACTTCTACTGTTACTCCTTCCAAGAGTTTGGGTGAGTGGCTTTCAGATTATTCTACCTCATTGCCCCCTGGGTTTACCTTTTGCAAGCTGGAAATATGGAGTTGCCTTTTGTTTACATATCTTCTCATTTTCTATATTTTTTATTTTAATTACTGGGGTGATGCTTGTAAATAGCTTATGACAGGTAGCTTTATTGCTACTACTGAGAACACTTTGGGAATGACTACTTTGTCAGAAATGTCTTTCAAGTGTAGCTGGTGTTTGGATTTTGAGTTTGTTACAAAATCCTATATCCTCAAAATTTATTGTGGATGAATTGTTCCTGTCTATTTGCATTGTTCCTATCTATTTTTTCCTATTTAGGGTTTAGAGTTAGAATAACGTTTAGGATTAAATTGGAGGCACCTCAAATACTTTGGCTTCAGTGTTAGGGTTAGGACAACCCAAAATTTAGGGCTGGAGCTAGGATTATGTTTAGATGTGGGGTGAACATTAGGATTGATTGAGGGTTAAGCTTAGGGTTGCAGTTAATGCTAGGCATAGATTTGGGTTAATGGTTAAGTATCTTGTAGCACAGTATGTTGGCTTTGGGTAGATTGTTAGAACACTCCACAACTTAGTGTTAGGTTAGGGCTTGGGTTAGAGCAAGAGTTATTTGGGGGTTTTTGTTTGTTTGTTTGTTTGTTTGTTTTGTTTTGCTGGGGATTGAACTCAGGGTCTTGTGCTTGCAAGGCAAACACTCTAACCACTGAGCTAAATCTCCAGCCCCAGTTTTAATGTTAAAACATGCCACTACTTTGGCTTTAGGGATAGGGATATGGTTATGGTTAGTGCTAGAGTTAGTGTTAGGGCAAATGCACGTCAATACTTTGGCCTCAGTGTTAAGGTTAGGGGACCCCAAAACATAGGGACTGGGCTTCAACTATGGTTAGATTTAGAGTTAGGGTTAGGATCAATTTGGGTTAGCACTAGGGTTAGGGTTAAGGTTAGAGCTCAGTTTATGGTCGTGTTATGTGCACCAGAACATGTTGGCTTTATGTACAGTGTTAAGGCACCTGAAAAGTGAGGGTTGAATTGGGTCTTGGGTTGTGGTTATTGGTTAGTTTAGTGTCAGGGCACCACAATAAATTAACTTTAGGTTTAGTGTTCAGGTATGGTTAGATTCAGGTTGAGGGTTAAGTTTAAGGCACCTCAATACTTTGCCTTTTGTGTTAGTGTTAGGGAACACAAAAATTTAGAGCTCCTAATAAGGATATGGCTAGCTTTAGGGTTAGGTTTAGAATTAATTTATGCTTAGGGTTAGGTTTACTATTAGGTTTAGTGTAGGGTTTACTGTTAATTTTAGGGCGAAATTCATTGCCTTCATGTATATTGTTAGGGCACCCCATACCTTAGGGTTAGGCTTAGGCCAAGCTTAGATTTAGGGTTAGGGTCAGATTTAATGTGGGAAGATCCCACTACTTTTGCATTAGGTTTAGAGTTAGGTTAGGATTAGATTTAGTGTTAGGGTTAGAGTTAAGGCAGCTTAGTACTTTTGCTCCAGCATTAAAATTAATGCATGTCAAAACTTAGGGCTACGGATAGACTTATGGCTAGATTTAGGGTGGGCATGATGGTTAATTTAGGGTTAGGTTTAGGGTTAGAGTTATGGTTAGGATTATGAACAGTATTGGATTTATGGTTAAATTTCTTGCACCCTAATATGTTGGCCTTAGGAATATCGTCAGGGCACCCCGTAACTAATTTTCAGGTTGGGGCTCAGGTTAGGGTAAGGGTGGTCTTAGTGATAAAACACTCTACTCCTTTGGCTTTAGGGTTAGTGATAGGGTTATGGTTAGTGATAGAGTTAGTGTATGGGTTAGGTTAAAGGACCTCAATACTTTGGCTTGCTTGTTAAATTTAGATCACCCCAAAATTTAGGGATAGGGCTGGACATATGTTTAGATTTAGTTTTGTTCAGGATTAATTCGAGTTAGCATTAAGGCCAGGGTTAGGGTTAGAGTCAGAGTTTAGTTTACATTCATGTTAAGGGTATCACAATATGTTGGCTGTAGGTATCATGTGAGGACACCCTGTAACTTAGTGTTAGGTTAGGGCTTGGGTTAGAGTAAGGATTAGGCTTAGTGATGAAACACCCCACTCCTTTGGCTTTAGGGTTAGTGATAGAGTTAGTGTACAGGTTAGGCTAATGCACCTCAATACTTTGGCTTCAGTGCTTAGAGCACCCCCAAACTTAGAGATATGGCTAGGCATATGTTTAGATTTAGAGTTAGGTTCAGGAATAATTCAGGATAGCATTATGTTTAGGGTCAGGGATAGAGTTCAGTTTATGGTCGTTTCATGTGCACCAGAATATGTTGACTTTAGGTCTAGTGTTAGGGCACCTGATAACTTAGAGTTGGGTTAGGCTCCAGGCTAGAGTTAGTGCTTAGTTTAGTGTCAAAGTACCCCTCTGCATTGGCTTTAGATTTAACTTTAGAGTTATGGTTAGATTTAGGTTTAGGTTTAGGGTTCAGGTACCTCAATAGTTTGGCTTTAGTGTTAGTGTTAGGGCACATCAAAATGTGGGGCTAGTGCTAAGGATACTGTTAGTGTTGAGGTTAGGCTCAGGGTTAATTTATGGTTGGGATTAGGGTTTGTGTTAGGTTTAAATTAGGGTTTACTATTACGTTTAGGGCAATAAAATTGTTTAGCTTTAGGTATATTGCTAGGGCATCCCATAATGTAGGCTTAGGCTTAGGCTTAGGCTTCAGCTTCAAGTTAGCATTAGATTTACTTTGAGAGGACCCTTCTGCTTTTGCTTTAACTTTAGAGTTAGGTTAGTATTAAATTTAGTTTTACATTTATGGTTAAGGCTGCTCAATACTTTGGTTTAAGGGTTAAATGTAGGATACCCCGAAAGTTAGTGCTAGGGTTATGTTTATGGTTAGATTTTGGTTGAGCATGAGGATTAATTTAGAGTTAGAGTTAGCATTAAGCAGAGTTAGGAAGAGAGATGGGTTTATGGTTAAGTTTCTTACACCACAATACATTGGCTTTAGTTATATTGTTAGGGCACCACATAAGTTAGTTTTCAATTAGGGCTCAGGTTAGAGTAAGGGTTAGACCTAATGATAAAACGCCCCACTCCTTTGGCTTTAGGGTTAGTGATAGCATTAGGGTTAGTGTTAGAGTTAGTGTATGGGTTGGTTAAAGGCAGATCAATACTTTGGCTTCAGTGTTAAATTTAGGGCACCCCAAAATGTATGGTTAGGGCTAAGCCTATGTTTAGATTTAGAGTTAGGTTAGGATTAATTCAGGTTAGCATTAGGGTTAGGGCTAGACTAGAGTTTTGTTTATGGTTAGGTTATGAGCATCATAATACATCGGCAGTAGGTATAGTGTGAGGGCACTTCATAAATGAAGGTTAGGTTAGGACTCGTGTTGTGTTAAGGGTTCAATTTAGTGTCAAAGCACCACAGTACTTTGGCTTTAGGTTTAGGGTTTAGGTTAGGATGAGAGTTAAGTTTAAGGTTAAGGTTAAAGCACCTCAAACTTTGGCTTTATTGTTAAATGTTAGGGCACACCTACACTTAGGGCTAGCACTAGGGATATTGGTTAGCTTTATGTTAAATTTAGAAGTAATTAGGGATAAAATTAGGGTTAAGGTTAGTGTTAGGGTTATGTTTAGAGTTAAATTTGGGGTTAAGTTTAGGGCAACACAATACTTTGGCTTTAGGTATATTGTTAGTGCTCCCCAAAACTTAGGGTTAAGCTTAGGCTTCAAGTTAAGGAAAGTTTTAGTGTGAGGGTAACACACTACTTTGGCTTTAGGGTTGGGGTTAAGATTAGGTTTAGAGTTAGAGTAAGTTCTAGGGTTAGAGTGTAGACGCTTCAGTAGTTTGGGTTTAGTGTTAAGGCAACCCAAAATTTAAGGCTAGGAATAGGGTTATGTTCACATTAGGGTGAGTGTTATGATTAATTTAGTGTTAGGTTTAGGATTATGGTTAGAGTTAGGAATAGAGTTGGCTTTGTGGTTATTGGCACCACGGTAAGTTGACTTTAGGTATATTGTTAGAGCGTCTCCAAACTTGGTGTTGGGCTTTGACTTGTGTTAGATTAACGGTTAGGTTTAGTGATAAAACACCCACCTTATTTAGATTTACAGTTAAAGATAGGGCTAGGGTTAGGGTTAGGGTTAAGGTTAAGGCACCTCAATACTTTGGCTTCAGTCCTCATTTTAGGACACCTTAAACTTAGGGAAAGGGCTAAGTCTATGTTTAGATTTAGAGTTAGGTTTAGGATTAATTCAGTTTAGCATTAGGGTTAGGGTTAGTGTTTACTTTATGGTGTGTTAAAGGCATCACAATACATTTGCTTTAGGTATAGTTTGAGAGGACCCCATAAGTTAGGGTTGGGGCAGGACTTGTGTAGTTTAGGGTTAGGGTTATTATCAGGGCACCACACTACTTTGGCTTTAGGTTTAGGGTTAGGGTAAGGGTTAGTGTAAGTTTGCTAAATTTAAATTTAAAGCACCTCAATACTTTGGCAATAGTGTTAGGGCACACCAAAATTTAGGGCTAGTGCTAGGGGTATGTATGGTTAGCTTTAGAATTATGTTTAGGAGTAATTTAGGGATAAAATTAGGGTTAGTGTTAGGGTTACAGTTATGCTTAGAGTTGAATTTAGGGTTAAGCTTAGGGTACCACAATACTTTAACTTTAGGTATATTTTTAGGGGATCCCAAAAGCTAGGGCTAAGTTTAGGTCTCAGGTTAGGTTTGGGGAAAGATTTAGTTTGAGAACACTGCTTTGGCTTTAAGGTTGGAATTAAGGCTAGTTTTAGAGTTACGGTAAGGGTTATTGTTAGAGTATAGGCACCTCAATTTTTTGACTTTAATGTCAGTGTTAGGACAACCCGAATCTTGGGTCTAGGGCAAAGTTCATGGTTAGATTTAGCGTGAGCCTTAGGCTTAATTTAGAGTTAGGGTTAGGGTTACATTTAGGGTTAGAGTTAGTGTTATGGTTAGGCTTAAGGCACCTTAGTATTTTGGCTTTTGAGGTAAGGGTAGGGAACCCCAAAACTTAGGGCTAAGTATAGAGTTGTGCGTACATTATGACTAATTTATTGTTAGGTTTAGGATTGTGGTTAGGGTTAGCAGGTCAGTTGTGTTTATGGTTAAGAACATTGCACCACAATAAGTTGGCTTTAGGTATATTTTTAGGGCACCCCATAATTTAGTGTTAGATTTGGTCTCATGTTAGAGTAAGGGTTAGTTTTAGTGATAAAACACCCACCTATTTCAGCTATAGGGTTAGGGCTTGGGTTAGGGTTAGAGTTGGTTAGGTTTAGGGTTAGGGTTAAGGCACCTCAATACCTTGGCTTTAGTGTTAATGTTAGGGCCTCCCAAAACTGAGGACTGTGCCTGGATTTATGACTAGATTTAGGGAGAGCCTTCGGATTAATTTATGTATAGATTTAGGATTAGTGTGAGTACTGCTTTTAGGGTTAAGTTTCAGGCACCACAATACGTTGGCTTTAGGTGTACCGTTAGGGCACCCATAACTTAATTTAGGTTTCGGGTTAGAGTAAGGGATAAGTTTTGTGACAAAACACCTCACTATTTTGGCTTTAGGGTTAACTTTAGGGTCATTTTTTTGAGGTAGTTTTTAGGTTAGAGTTAAACCACCTCAGTACTTTGGATTCAGTGTTAAATTTCGGGCACCCCAAAACTTAGAGATAGGGCTAGATCTATGTTTAGATATAGAGTTAGAATTAGAATTAGAATTAATTCAGGTTGCCACCAGAGTCAGGTTTAGAGTTCAGGTTATGGTTATGTTAAAGGCACCAGACTACTTTGCCTATATGTATAGTATAAGGGAACCCTATAACTTAGGGTTGCGTTAGGGCTCATGTTATGTTTAGGGTTTGGTTTCGTTCCAGGCAACCCCACTAATTTGTCTTTAGGTTCAGAGTTAGGGTTATGGTTAGAAATAAGTTTAGGGCTAGGGTAAAGTCACCTCAGTACTTTGACATTAGTGTTAGTGATAGGTACACCGAAATTTAGGACTAATGATGGGGATATGGTTACCTTTAGGATTAAGTTTAAGATTAATTGAGGGATACGCTTAGAGTTATGGTCAGGGTTAATGTTATTTTTGGAGTTGGATTTGGGATTAGGTTTACAGCAGCACAATAAGTTGGTTATTGTTATGGCACCCCATAATTTAGGGTTAAGCTAAGGCCTCAAGTTAGATTGTGAGGGTAGCACACTACTTTGCCTTTAGGTTTAGGGGTAAGATTAGGGTTAGATATAGATTTGGGGTTAAGATTAAGGCACCTCAATACTTTGGATTTAGTGTTAGTGCTAGGGCACACCAAAATTTACGGATAGTCCTAGGGATATGGTTAGCATTAGGATTAGGTTTAGGATTAATTTAGTGTTAGGGTTAGGGTCGCCGTTAGGTTTAGAGTAAGCTTTAGTGTTAACTTTTGGGCAACAAAATTCATTGGCTTTAGATATATTTTTAGGACACCCCATAATTGAAAGTTAGGCTTATTCCTCAGCTTAGAGTTAGGGTTAGATTTATTGTGAGGGGACTTTGCTACTTTTGCTTTAGGTTTAGAGATAGTTTAGGATTGTATTTAGTGTTAGGGTTAGAGTTAAGACAACTCAATACTTTGGCCTTAGGGTTAAAATTAAAGTATCAGGAAGTGCAGGGCTATAGCTAGTGTTATCTTTAGATTTCGTTTGAAAGTGAGGATTAATTTAGGTACTGCTTGAGCATCAAGGTTAGGGTTAGGAAAAGAATTGGGTTTAGGGCTACGTTTCTTGCACCCCAATACGTTGGCCTCAGGTATATTGTTAGGATGCCCCATAACTTCGTCTTAGGGTAGGGCTCGGGTTCAAGTAAGGGTTAAACTTAGTGATGAAACATCCACCACTTTCCCTAAGGTTAGTGATGGGGTTAGGGTTAGTGTTAGAGTTAGTGTACTGGTTGTGTTTAAGGCATCATAATACTTTGGCTTCAGTTTTAAATTTAAGGCACCCCGAAATTTAGGGATAGGGATAGGCATATTTTTAAATTTAGAGATAGGTTTAGGATCAATTCAATTTAGCATTTGGGTTAAGGTTAATGTTTACTTTACAGTTATGTTAAAGGAATCACAACACATTGTCTTTAGGTACAATTTGAGGGCACCCCATAACTTAGAGTTAGGAGAGAACTCGTGTTGTGTTTAGGGCTAGGTTTATTGTCAGAGCACCCCACTACTTTGGATTTAGGTTTAGGGTTATGGTTAGGGTTAGAGGGAAGTTTAGGGTTAACCTTAAAGCATGTCAATATTTTGGCTTTACTCTTTGGGCACAAGAAATCTTAGGATAGTGCTGTGGATATGCTAAATTTTAGGGTTGGGTTTAGGAGTAATTTAGGGATACAATTATTTTTAAGGTTAGGGTTATGTTTAGAGTTGAATTTAGGGTTAAGTTTAGGGTACCAAAATATTTTGGCTTTAGGTATATTGTTAGGGAACCACATAACTTAAAGTTAAGCTTAGCCTTGGGGTTAACGTTAGGATAAGATTTAGTGTGATAGCAATGCACTACTTTGGTTTTAGGGTTGGGGTTAAAGTTAGGTTAAGAGGTAAGAGTAAGATTTAGGGTTAGAATGTAGGCACCTCGATACTTTGGCTTTAGCATCAGGGTTAGGACAATCCAAAATGTAGGAGTAGGGCTAGATTTATGGGTAGATTTATCATGAGCATTAGGCTTAATTTAGGGTTAATGGTAGGATTTTGGTTAGGGTTAGAGTTAGTGCTAAGTTTTGAGTTAAAGCACCCCAATACTTGGGCTTTAGTGTTAATGTTAGGGCACCCCAAAACGTAGACCTAGATATAGGATTAAATTTACATTTAAGGTGAGCGTTATGATTAAATTAGTGTTAGGTTTAGGATTATGATGAGGGTTAGGAAGAGAGTTGGGTTTATGGTTAAGATTCTTGCACTACAATAAATTGGATTCAGGTATATTTTTAGGGCATTTTATAACAGTGTTAGCTCTGGGCTTGTATTAGAGTAAGGGTTAGGCTTAGTAATAAAACACGCCACTAGTTTGGCTTTAGGGTTATTTTCAGGGTTATGGTTATTGTAGATTTTTCTGTATGCATTAAGTTGAAGGCACCTCAATACTTTGGTTTCAGTGTTAAGTTTGGGACACCCCAAAACTTAGGGCTAGGTCTAGACCTAGTTTTCTATTTAGAGTTACTTTTAGGATTAATTCAGGTTAACGTTAGGGTTAGGTTTAGGGTTAGAGTTTAGTTTACAGTTGCGTTGAGGACATCACACTATGTTGGCTTTAGGTATGGTGTGCGAGCACTCCACAACTTAGAGTTAGGTTAGAACTTGTGTTATGATTAGGGTTCAGGTTAGTGTCGAGGCACTGCAAGGCTTTGGCTTTAGGTTCAGGGCTAGGGTTAGGGTTAGAGGTAGGTTAAGTGTTAAGGTTTAGGTACCTCAATACTTTGACTTCAGTGTTCATGTTAGGGTACTCCAAAGCTTAGAGCTAGGGGGAGGGACATGGCTAGCTCCAGGGTTAGGTTTAGTAGTAATTTAGGGATGCAGTAAGTGCTAGGGTTAGGGTTAGGGATACGTTTAGCATTGGATTTAGGCTTAAATTTGGGGCACCACAATACTTTGGCTTTAGGTATATTGTTAAGGCACTCCATAATTTTGGGTTACGCTTAGACCTCGGGTTAGAGTTAGGGTAATATTTGGTGTGAGGGTAACCGACTACTTTAGCTTTAGGTTTGAGCTTAAATTTAGGTTTAGACTTAGAGTAATGTTTATTGTTAGAATGTAGCACCTCAAAACTCTGGCTTTAGTGTTAGGTTTAGAACAACCCACAACTTAGTTCCAGGGCTAGGTTTTGGCAAGATTAAGTGTGAGCATTAGGTTTAATATAGAGTTAGGTTTAGGGTTACAGTTTGGGTTAGACTCGGTGTTAAATTGCCTCAATACTTTGGCTTTAGTGCTAAGGTTAGGTCACCTCAAAACTTAGGGGTAGGGCTATGTTTACATCTAGGGTGAGAATTACCATTAATTTAGTGTTAGGTTTAGGATTACGGTTAGGGCTAGGAATAGAGTCGAGCTTATGGTTAATATTCTTACACCACAATAAGTTGTCTTTAGGTATATTTTTAGGACACCCCATAACTTAGTGTTAGGTTTGGGCTCATCACAGAGTAAAGGTTAAGTTCAGTGACTAAACACCCCCCACTTTAGCTGTAGGGTAAGGGCTAGGGTTAGGGTTAGTGTTAGTGTTAGGGTTAAGGTACCTCAATACTTTGGCTTTAGTGTTAAAGTGAGGGCACCCCAAAACTTAGGGCTATGTCTGGGTTTATGGTTAGATTTAGGGTGAGCCTTAGGATTAGAGTTATAGTTAGGATTAGGTTTAGGGTTGTTTTTTAGGGTTAAGTTTCAGGCACCACAAAACATTGGCATTAGTTATATTGATAGGGCATGCCCTAACTTAGTGTTAGGTTAGGGCTCAGGTTAGAGTAAAAGTTAGGGTTAGAGTCAAACACCGCACTGTAGGGGCAAGCACAAGATGGCTCCCAGAGGAAGAAACAGGGGCATAACCCGAAAAGTTGTTTGTCAGAATCTCTGATTGGACCAGGGAAACCGTCGCAACTGCAGTGGGCCCCAACGATGCCAATCATTGTAAAAGTTCCTGCGTTAAACCCCCATTGGCTGACATTTATTGCCTGACTTCCCCCGTGTGCTTTTGCCTTTCTATACCCTGGCTTCTCTGTAATAAATGAGTTCCTGCTTCGACTTGACTCCCTGCTGGTGCTTCTTGTCTCAGGAGGCGGTGGAGGGAGGCCCGCAGTTATACTGATAGGGCATGCCCTAGCTCAGTGTTAGGTTAGGGCTCAGGTTAGAGTAAGGGTTAGGGTTAGAGTTAAACACTGCACCACTTTGACTTTAGGGTTAAAGTCATGGTTAGCGTTAGAGTTAGTGTTGAGGTTAGGTTTAAGATACCTCAATACTTTGAATTCAGTGGTAAATTGCGGGAACCCCAAAACTTAGGGATAAGGTTAGGTCTATGTTTAGAATTTGAACTAGGTTTAGAATTAATTCAGGTTACCACTAGGGTTAAGGTTAGAGTTCTGCTTTCAGTTATGGTAAAGGCACCAGATTATGTTTGCTTCACCTATACTATAATGTCACTCTATTACTTAAGGTTGGGTTAGACCTCAGGTTAGGTTTAAGGGTTTGGTTTAGTGTCAGAGCACCTGACTACTTTGGCTTTAGTTGTGGTATTAGGGTTAGGGTTATAGGTAGATTTAGGTTTAGGGTAATGGCATCTCAATACTTTGGATTTAGTGTTCATTTTAGGGTACACCAAACTCCTAAGTCCCTGGGATATGGTTAGTATTTGGGTTAGGTTTAGGATTTATTTAGGGTTAGAGTTAGCATTATCATTAGGTTGAGTATGGTTTAGTGCTGAGGTTAGGGCAACAAAAGTCATTGACTCTAGGTATATTGTTAGGGCACCCCTTACCTTAGGGTTAAGCTTAGGCCTCAGCTTAGAGTTAGGGTTAGATTTAGAGTAAAAGGGTCCTGTAACTTTTGCTTTAGTTTTGCAGTCAATTTTGGATTAGATGTAGTGTTAGGGTTAGGTTTAAGACCATTCAATGCTTTGGCTTTAGGGTTAAATTTAGGGCACCTCAAACCTTAGGGCTAGGGCTGGGGTTCTGGTTAAATTTAGGATGTGTGAGGATTAATTTAGGGTTAGGGTTAGCATTACAGTTAGGGTTAGGAACAGATTTGGGTTTATTGTTAAGTTTCTTGCACCACAATAGGTTGGCGTTAGGTATACTTTCAAGGCACCCCATAACTTGGATTTTGGTTAGGGCTCAGATTAGAGTAAGGGTTAGGTGTTGTGATAAACACCCCAGTCCTCTGGCTTTAAGGATACTGATAGGGCTGGGGTTAGTGTTAGAGTTAGTGTATGGGTTAGGTTTAAGGCAGCTCAGTACTTTGGCTTCAGTGTTAAATTTAGGGCACCCCAAAATTTAGGGATAAGGCTAGGTCTATGTTTAGATTCAGAGTTACTTTTTGGATTAATTCAGGTCAACATCAGGGTTAGGTTTAGGGTTAGAGTTTTGTTTACAGTTATGTTAAGGGCATCACACTATGTTGGGCTTAGGTATAGTGTGAGGGCACCCTATAACTTAGATTTGGTTTAGGACTTGGGTTATGTTTAGGGTTCTGTTTAGTGTCAGGGCACTCCATGACCTTGGCCCTAGCTTTAGGGTTAAAATTAGGGTTAGAGATAGGTTTATGGTTATGGTTGAGGCACCTCAATACTTTGGCTTTACTGTTCATGTTAGGGCACACCAAAATTTAGGGCTAGAGCTATGGATGTGCTTAGCTTTAAGGTTATGTTTAGTAGCAATTTAGGGATGCAATTATTGCTAGGGATAGGGTTATGTTTATAGTTAAATTTAGGCTTTAGTTTAGGGTACCACAATACTCTGCCTTTAGTTATATTGTTAGGGCACTCCACAACTTAGGGTTAAACTTAGGCCTTGGGAAAGAGTTAGGATAAAATTTAGGGTGAGGGTAACACACTTCTTTGGCTTTAGGGTTTGGGTTAAATTTAGGTTTAAAGTTAGAACAGGTTTTATGGGTTAGGATGTAGGCACCTCAGTATTCCAGCTTTAGTGTTATTTTTAGGACAAGCCAAAATTCAAGTCTAGGGCTACGTTTATGGTTGGATTTAGTGTTAGTGTTGGACCTAATTCAGAGTTAAGGTTGGAGGTATGGTTAGGGTTAGAATTAGTGTTAAGTTTAGGGTTAAGCCACCTCAATTCTTTGGTGTTAGTGTTAAGCTTAGGTCACCGCAAAATTTAGGGTTAGGGTTATATTTACATTTAGGGTGAGTGTTAAGCTTAATTTAGTACGGAGCTAGGGATTTAGCTCAGTGATTAGAGTGCTTGCCTTGTAAGCACAAGGGCCTGAGTTCGATCCCCGGCACCACAAAAAAAAAAAAAAGTTTAATTTTGTATTATGTTTAGGATTACAGTTAGGTTCGCATTAATCATTCCATGGAGCAAATGACTTCAACCAGGGGCTTCCAAATGCCATTGAGCATTATAGGAATGAAGATATTCAAAAACTGAAGAAAGCCTGCTTCATAAGAGCCAGTGTCTAGGGCAATGACGGCAGGGGCACCAGCATAGATGATTCACCATACAGGGTGTTGTGAACTAGCTGTCTTATGGTAGTAATGTTACTCAACAGGCCAGGCAGTTAACTGTGGACTCATCTGGCCAAATTTTCTTTTTCAGGCGAAATTTTTAAACTAGGAAAGATGTATCAGGAGTTAAGTAGACATAGTGCAAAATGAGATTGAAAGAGAAAGCACGAAGCCAGGTACAACCAGAGAAGTGGTTTAGCTAAGGTTTGTATAAGAATGAGGTGCTAAGGGCAAATGTGGGATGGGCACGAGCCAAAAAACAAACAAACAAACAAAACAACAACAACAACAACGAAAAAACAAAACAATTGAGTGTGACTCAGTCAGTCTCTTAACCATGGATTATTTAGGCAGGAGATTTTCAACTTGGTAAGAATAGTGAAGATCAAATTAAGGCCTGGAGGGAATTGGCAGATGTTAAGTCAAACCACAAACCTAACCAAGGAAAGACAGGTGTGTAAAGCCCTGGGTCTCCCAGAATGTGCTATCAGGGAAAATGGTACTAAAGTCACGGGCACTAGGTAGTGGAAATTTTGGCAAATCTATCCCACACAAATTATGTAATCTAAGACTGTATATTATGTGAATAAAATCTATGACTTAATTAAGTCTATTTGGTAAACCAGGGGATAAGACCAAAGGGTAACACCAGATGTATAGGTAGCTTGGCAAGATATGGGGTCTAAAGGCCTAGGCTATTGGAAGCAGGGGACTCTTGGGGCAGGGAGTAAGAGGCCTAAAGGCTTAGGCCATTGGGAAAAGGGGCCTCTTGGGGCAGACAGGGAGTGGATTGGTGCAGAGAGATTCAGTAAGGCAGTAGTGCATGGACCTATCAGATCAATACTCCATAGCTGGTGTGCAATATCAGGAGCTAACATAGGCCTGCAAGGGAACCCCATGCA
>PVJO010017853.1:0-38131 GCA_004026905.1 Hystrix cristata | reverse complement strand
GAAGACATAGGGGTAGGAAAAAAATTCATGAACAGAACCCAGACTGCACAGGAAACAATACAAAGAATCAGTGCTTGGGACCACATGCTATTAAAAAGCTTTTGCACAGCAAAAGAAATCACCAACAGAGCAGGGCGAAAACCCACAGACTGGGAAAAAATTTTTGCTAGCTATCTATTGGACAAAGGTCTAACATCTAGAATATACAAAGAACTCAAAAAAATTAAACCTCTCAAATTTAAAGACCCAATCCAAAAATGGGCAACTGAAATGAATAAACATTTCTCAGGCGAAGAAATAAAAATGGCAAATAAATATATGAAAAAATGTTCAACATCACTAGTCATCCGAGAGATGCAAATCAAAACAACATTAAGATTCCACCTCACTCCAGAAAGAACCGCGTATATGGAAAACCAACCAATAACAAATGCTGGCGGGGCTGTGGGGAAAAAGGAACACTCCTCCACTGTTGGTGGGAATGCAGACTGGTCCAGCCACTGTGGAAATCAATATGGAGATTCCTCAAAAAATTACAACTGGAGGTTCCATTTGACCTAGCTATTCCTCTTCTGGGGATCTTCCCAGAAGAATTAAAATCGTCATACCATAGGGATGTATGCACGACCATGTTCATAGCAACACAATTTATAATAGCTAAGTCTTGGAAACAACCTAAATGCCCAACAACCAATGAATGGCTAAAGAAAATGTGGTTTTTCTACACAATGGAGTACTACACAGCCATAAAAAGGACAAACTAGAGTCATTCATATATAAATGAATGTTCCTTGAGAGCATACTTTTAAGTGAAATAAATCAGACACTCATGAATATACATCGAATTGTCTCTCTGATATGAGAAATCATAACTGTAAATAAGGACAAAGAGGTGTAATAGATATTATATAAAAGGAAGATAATATACAAAGGCGAGGAGTACTAGAAAGAAAGAAGGGGAAAAGCAGAAAGGCAACAAAGGAAAGAAAAGGGAAAGGGAAAATATGGAAAATTAAGAATAAACCTGCTCTAATTAGGGAGGGAGGGAACACAGGGGAGGGGCGGGGAAGAGGAGGGAGAACCAAGATGCATCATGTACAGGTACAAAATAAATGTGATGAATGTGACCAATGTATGTAAAATGTACCAATACATGTTCTTGGTTTAAAATAAAATAAAAATAAATAAATAAAAGCTAATTTGAGCCACCCCCCAAAAATCAGCCACACCTCTCTTCACCCCGTCCGTCCCCACTCTGGAGCTGCCCGGAGTGCTGCCACTGAACCTTCGTCTGTGGACTTGGTGTGTAGCTGTGGTATGCTGCTTTCTGTCCCATTAACCTCTATTTTATCTGTCAAGAATAGTATTCCCCATTGTTGAAAGCAGCAATTTACCAACCAAGCAAGCTTGGAGTCCTGTTTGATGGAGCATTACAGGGCTGGGGATTTAGCTCAGCGGTTAAAGTGCATTACAGAGAGCAAAAGGGAAAGTTTAAACAGATTTGCCTCTCTCATTTCCTCAAAGGATCACAGACAAAACTTACCCTCTGGTAAAATGCTTTCTGTTTGCATTATAATAACAAGCATTTACTGCTGTGGCAGGGGAGCAGAGAGAGCAGGAGAGAATAGCCCCGTATTTGTATTTCCCAGTTTCATTTAGTGCCATTACAATTCGCGGAACATCATGCTATTTAAAACATATAAACTTAAAAATCTCTTCTTTCCTTATAGCCTAAAGTATTCAAAAAGGCTTTTTCTCCCTGTGACTGTGAAACACGGTGCTAATTTTTTGTAATTGAACATACCAGATTTAACAATAGAACCATGCTCAGAAAGAAAACTCTACATTCCCTTTCCTTTGAAGATGTTCAGGGTACAACATCAAGTTTATGGCTGTTAGACCCAGTCCTTCACAGACCTCCACATGTTTGACTTTTATGTTTACAGTACCTTGGGGAAAAAAATCTCTCTTATATCTGGTTTATTTCATGGAACTGAATTTCTATAAAACATGTGTTAGTATACAAAGGATGATTTAAAGTAATGCAACTGATGTTGAGTAATAGTCCCTACAAAGTAGGCTTCACGAGGCCAAGGACTTGGTGTTAGTCACTGTCCTGCCTCAGGCTCTTAGAACACTGCAAAAAAGGTACCAGGTGTTTAAATTTGTGATTGTTGTATACCTCATATTTCTATCCAACAATACAAAGGAAAATTCTGGAGAAGAAATTTTTGGAATTCAAGCTCCCTGGTTCTGGACATTGTCATACCTGTGTGCTGAAGGGCTAAGCACCAAGTGACTGCACTTCGAAGTGAGGCCTTCCTCTGTCTTGCTTCACACCCCAAATGGCTTCCATCATTGCTTGAGCAATACTTCAATCTGACCTGAATTTGTCCACATTTCTCTACTATGTTTCTCTTCCCCTTCCTCCAAACCCTCCCACATTCATACTTGGCTTGGTCCTGTTCATCTGCAAGGTCTCTGCTTCAGTTGCACTTCTAATTTAGGGCTTTCTTTCACTGACTTGGGCATACCACATAGAACCCATGAGATTTACTGCCTTAGCATCTTCAATTTTTTTTTCTTCTAAGCTTATATCAAAATTATCATTACCTAATTATCTGAGATTGTTTATTCTTATATCCTTGACCAGACTATCTGCTTTTTATAGTAGGGGTTGTATCCATCTTATTTCCAACCAAGACTCCAGCATCCAGTAATTCCTAGTTGAAGCAGGCACCCAATAAATATTTCTTAAATCAATGAAGATTTGAGGGAGAGGGAAAAAAGGGATAGGAGGAAAGGGGGGTGCAGCGAGGGAGGGAACCCAGAATCAGGAGTTCAGGTTCGATGGCTTACTTAATCTTTCTTCAAAGTCACCTAAATTCTATTGACATTTCTTGTTAAACATACTGATCTTGATCATTTCTTACATCTCAAAATACGTGTGTGTGTTTGTGTGTATGTGTATACTTTTATGTATTTTTTGAAGCTAGTTTGATGGAATGGCTATATTTAGCCCAAAAAACTAGAATGAATTCATATTAAATCATTTTTTATTTAATCATTATGTCATGATTCACTTAATAAATGAAAGCCTCCATGTCTACAATATAGCAATATTTTTCTTTTAAATCACATTGAACATTAATTGCTCATTTTGGCCCATAGCCAACTGCTGAATTTTAACTGCAAAATATATAAATTATGCATATAAACTTGCATATATGTGTATCAGGGGCCATATTTTCTTACCTCCTCAAACATTTTAATAACCTTTGTTTAGTTTTCTTCCAGCTTTCCTCTGGTAGACAGTTGGTCTGAGGAGTTGACCACGTGTTCTGTGATACACAGAAGGGTGAATCTAGGCGGGGCACAGTGGTGCATACCTGCAATCTCAGCTGTTCTTCAGGAGGCAGGGGCAGGACCAGATCAGCCTGGTCAACTTCACAAGACCCTTTCTAAAAGTAAAAGGGGCTGGGAATATAGCTCAGTGTTCCCTGGGTACAGTCCCCTGAACCAAAAATAAAAAATAAATGGATCCTGGAACATAACAATGATTAGAAACTACAGTTACCTACTGAGCAAGACGAGGAGTTGGATTTGGCCCCAGGAAGATGGTAGCATGGAGAGTGTGTGAGTCTGCTGTCACTGAAGGTTCTGCTCTGGCTCTGGGTCACCGGGAGGGGCCAAGGCTTGGATGGGGTGTGGGGAGAGTGGGGTTAAGCCTTTGACAGTGAAAGAAACTGAAAGCCAATTTGGTGAAAGCAATGAAAGCTTTGTTTATTCACTGATGTCTTAGATCTGCTTCCCATCCTCTGCAATGAAGATCGTGTTCAGGGCAGTCAAGTAAATGTGCCAAGGAGAAAACAGAAAGGAAGTGTGAAAGCAGAGTAGTAAAGGGCTAAAGACTGAGTAAGGCTGCACTTTGAGGTGAAGTCCCAGCCTGAACGAGTAGGTGCCCTGGAACATTCCTTACACAGCAGAGTCTGTCCCACCTGGAGGCAGGAAGCTGCTGGGCATTCACACTCCCGCCAGAGCCCTGAGTCCATCCTGGCTACAGGTGCATGCATTTCAGCTATCAGGGTGGGAGGAAAATTGTTTCCATTTGCTTGCGGGTTCTCTGAGGAGTCGGGAAGGAACAGCTGTTAGGAGCACAGTACAAACAGAAGCTGGGGAATAAGGACCCAGAACTGGCAAAGGGACCCAAAAGAATTGGGTGGAGCACATGCACCATTGGCGACAGTTCTCCTCCTACTTAATACTCCCTGAAGTTTAGACTTCTGTTTTATTAACTTCTGTTAAAAAGAAATCCACTCTTTCTGTGGTCCTCTGAGAGTCAACCCTGTAGCAGCTCCTGTTTTCATCTTTATTATATATGAGGCTGCTGTCACATACATTATTCTCAGATAACTCTCCTCACCGGCTACTTTTTCTTGAGAAAGCACCCAATAATTAATAAAGAATTATATACTCTGCTTTTCGTATTAGATCGTGCAACTGCATGTAGGTCAATACCTTGTTAATAATGAGCAATGGATTGTATCCCATGCTGTGAGCCTTGTGCGGAACAGATAGACCACATATTTTGCTGACTCTTCGCAAGGTTCTAAACCACTGGCCATCTCTTAGCTGCTTTAAATTAATTCTCCCTCCTAGATTTATTTAATCTAGTCAAAGAATAATTCACAATGAAGATGGTTCCCTAGACTCGCAGCCACATTAGCCTATGGCTGTCAGCAAATGTGGCCCATGAAGGGGGACTCTTTTACCCTTGAAAAATGCTTATCCTGTCTGTCGGTATTAATGGAGGTCATTGTGCCCGTGAGACCTATTCCAAGGTGGAGATATGACCCTTCAGAATCTATTATCCTGTTAAATGTAACATACTCTGTAAGAGGCTGGGAATACATAGTTGGTTTGAGAACTTCTCTTAAAAAGCTCCTTGCCAAAAAGAGAGTGAAGTTACTCTTAAAATCCAAAATTTACTCTATTTTTCAGGGACTGGCTGTCTGCCTGCTTTGCTCCTTTCTTTCTGTTTTGTTTTGTTAACTTACCTTTTGTTCAATAATTATTTACTAAGTTCTCACTGAGGGCAAGCACTACAGTCTGAGTATAGGAGGGAACAAAATGTACAAAAATCTGTTCTTCTAGAAGCTCTCACTCTAGAGTTAGAAACTAGAATTAAACACACACACTGCACACGCACGCACATACACACAGTATTTACTTTCTGTGGAAAGTACTGTGAAAGCAGTAAAGTGAGAGGAGGGAACAGAGTGACTCTGATCAAGCATGTGGGTACCATTTGAGAAACAGCAAATTTTCTAGTGATGTGGAGGTGGAATTTTCTAGGTAGAGAGAACAATGAGTGTGGAGCTCTCTGTGCAGCAGCAGTCATGATGTGCTACAGAAAAGCTGGCCAGTGTTGCCAGAGGGAAGACAAAAGTTCAGGTGGTCATGAGGTCTGAGAAGGTAGCAGGCACCAGCTCACTGAAGGCCCCAGAAGCCACAGGGAGGAGACACATCTCGGAGCATTCCTTAGATGGTACTAAGTAAATGGGTGACTTGATGTGGTTTACTTTTAAAAAGACAGCTGCCTGCTTTGCTGTTGGTGCTGATGTAAGGAGAAGCCAGGAGACAGGAAAGCAGAGGTAGCAGGTAAGACTGCCTGGGGCTGCTTCAGACATTAGCTGAGGCGCAGTAACAGAACTGTCCTGGGAAGGGAAAGTGGCAAAAGTTTTTCCACCTCATGCTAAGACCTTGAGCAGATTATGGAACTTTTCTTGGCCTCAGTTTTGTTGTGTGAAAGACGATGATGATATTCACACACCTAGCGCATCATGTTCTTATGAGGATTTGATACATTAACATTTACTCCATGGAAAACTCGTATAATAATTTTGTACAACTAGTAATAAGTGTGCATGTACTATTTTCTATTTTTATTATTGGACACCACCCAGGTTGGGGACTGAGCAATATAGCATGTTATCTGTGGTGAGGAAATAGTGTGCTGGAGGACTTTCAGGATGTAGAAGCTCTTGATCTAACTTTGCTAATTGACACATATTGCCCACAAGCCAGTAAGTCACTTAACTGTGTCTCACGATGGTTGTGTGCTCATACATGGAGCGAGTACTGACTACCTCTCCTGCCAACTTCCAGTGAAGATGGAGTACGGTTGCATGGTAAACCAGTTTTTTATTATTTTTAAGTGGAGAAGTGATTACTTTTTTCTACAAATGAACAAGGTAAAAATGAGTGATTTCTCAAAAGAAGACATGGTTTTCAGTCTTTACTTTGTGTTCAGTAACTGTGAAGTCTGAGTGTTCTGTTGTCTGTGTTAATAGTAATGTAAAAACAAGAACAAATGAAAGGAAGGAAAATGATTGCTTGGAACATTGTCTGAGAAGATGATAAGAGTGGCAAAAAGTGGTATTAGAGGGAATGTAGCTCAGTGGTACAGTGCTCGCCTACCACACATGAGGCTCTGGGTTTGATCCTCAGCATTCAAGGAAAAAAAAAAAAGAAGAAGCAAGAGAAAAAAAGACACTGAAAAGGAAAAGAGGGCTTAGAGTTGACAATTCTAATTGTCTCAACAACGGACAGAAAGGACAAGCTCCAAGGAAAGATAAGGACTTTTACTGCTCACACCGAGAAACTATTTAAAGGAACAGTTCATGAATTCAGAAACCCATTCCATTAATTCAAATAGGATACCTGATGGGATATTTGGGCTCAGTGACTTCTGATACTTAGAATCTGGAACCCAGGTTTGAATCCTGCCTGAGCCTATTAATAATTATAAGCATATGATTTTAGATAAACCGCCAACTTCTATAAATTGCAGCTTCTTTCTCAGTAGCATTCTACATCACAATGTTGTTTCAAGAATCAACAAAGGCAGTATAGGAAAAGAAATCCATTTTTTGTACCACGGGGATATTATGACTATTATTAATCACCCAACTCTAAGAAGTCAGGACTCACTTGGACCCTAGTCATCATGCTTTCATTTAAATGACTCTTTAACTTAAAGATGGATGTCAAACCCAGGAGAATCTGCAAGTTCTTGTTCTTTAGTTCAGACAGTAGAGTGTGAATCATTTGACAATGCATGTAAATCTCAGTATTCACTCCCATACGCTTCACATGGGTCCTCATTTTCTTCAAATAGTTCTCTTTCTTGGAGTGGCCCTTTTGCAGAAGAATTGCACCTATATTTTGAGATTGCCCCTTAAAAACCTCATTATGCATATGAATGTGGGTTAGAGGTGTTAGAACTAGCACCATCATCTCTCCTGGTTGTGGCTCTTCCTGCTTTCCTGTAGCCATTGTGGACGTTAGTGGAAAGGAATCAGCTTTTATGTTCTTGGCTGGCATGCATCACAGAGTTTTACATCGTTCTGAACTGCACACAAATTTTCTTGCCTTCTTCACTCTGCATGTTATCATTCCATTTGAACGAGGGTACTGTGCTCTCAATGGGCATTTCAGAGCACACACCCTGGAAGAAATGATGAACTGTCCTTCAAGTCATGCTCATCAGTGCCTGCTTTCTCTCCCCTTCCTTTGTCCCTAGGAAAGTGTGAAATCGGCTGGGCCTACTACTGCACGGGAGCAGGTGCTGCCGCCGCCATGCTGCTGTGCACATGGCTGGCTTGCTTCTCGGGCAAGAAACAGAAGCACTATCCATACTGAGATGGAGCCACTAGCAACACACAGTGAAGAAGACAGGCCACAGGAGCTTGCAGGGCCCAAAGCATCCCGCTGCTTTCAAAAGGTGGAATAGTGGTTCTAATCCAATACGATGCTGAGGAAATGAAACTCAATGAAATCAGGAACAATATATAGGAAGGAAAGATTGTAGAAGATTTGTGGGGAAAAAATGGAGAGTATGGAGTGATGAAGAAAAATGGACCAAAGGTTAAAAGTACTGCAGAGTGTTGGGTAATTCTATTCCACAGATTATTGTTAATGTATATCACACACACATAGGCAAAGCAAATCTATATATGCAAACAAGGATTTTTGTCTTTGTTATATTTTGCTTTTTAAAGGTTAAGACTCGGGAGACTCAAAAGGGCTAGTAGAGACAATATCAGGTGGGAAGCAGGGTACCTCACAGATGTTCCCTGTAGGTGATGAAACTCCAGAAAGCACATGAGCTCACACGCACACACGCATCCACACACATGCCCCTCCCACACACACCTAGCTCATCACACGGACTGCAATGGACATTTAGCAGTGCATTACTCCTCAGTTTTTAAAATATGCATTGAAAATACAGTATTATCACTTTATAAAGCATACATTAATCCCAGTAAATGGACCAATAAGCCACTCTATCAGTATTTTGTGTATCCTGTGTAAGCTTCATACCCTCAACATGTTTTCAGTGTTTATACAGATGCTTAGAGTTAAGCCTTCATATTTCAATATTATTCAAAGATAGGCAATATTTCTCTGAGTAGCTTCTGCTATGATGTTCTTATGAAGGAAAGGGACAACTTTCTGTCTACTGGAGGAGAGAATTCAGTTGAAGATATGAGAAAAATGAGAGTCATTTTCCAGTCATTAGAACTTGGTTTCTTTTGTCCATTATTGTAATGTGCTGTACCACATTTATTTCAATATTCATTTTGTAAAAATTATAAAGTGCTATTTTGTTTGTATTTGAAAAGCTCTGTGAATAAATTTTCTCTTTGATCAATAGCTCAATGAGTCATAGAGCATTAATTCAGTTATCAGGGTGTTTTTTTTTTCCTTTAATTTCTTAAATATAGCCTTTCAACTGTGACAGTCCTGGTAATCTTTTTCCTTTAAAGGCCTCTCATTAATCCACTCACTAATTATCCAACCAGGTATTGTTCTGGGCATACAGTGCATTAAAGGTAAGGCATAGTTTTTGCTTTCAGCTTAAATTCTTTGCAGCTTCAATTCTAACTTTCTTTCATTGCATTTTGATCATGACCAAATTCCTATGAGAGAACTTCAGGTCTGTTTTGTATTAAGTTTGGGCATAAGGCAGTATTCAGACATGATTTAGGGCACTAAGCACTAGATCACAGTTCAGGAGGTATCTGAGCTGAAAATCTCTAGGATGATTGCAGGGTTGTCACAAGCTGCCAATGACATGCTGCCCCTCCACCTTCTTTGGGATGCCAGGGGCCATTTCACACTGCTATTCTTTAGGGATGGTGGTCATTTAAGAAATGTTAACTCACACTCTTATCCCCAGAAGAAAGGTGTGGACTTTTTATAACCCCCCTACTCCAACAACAATCGGTTCTTTCAGGAGCAAAAATTGTGTAACAGATAATCAGTATATTCTTTATTAACCAAGTCTGAGTTGTTATAGGAAATCCTTAAAAAATCCAGTTTGAGTTAGTTTGTGAATTCTGTACTTTTATATCTGGAAATTGAACATTCTAGTTATATGTGAAACTGTATTTTCTACACATTCTGTACGTATTTATCAATTTGACTTGAATATCTGAATATCACACTTGCTTCCAGTCTTTTAATCCTTCCACAGTGAGATCCATGCTGCTTTAAGAAGACCAGTACAATTCTGGGTTTTCTGAGGCTTTGTGTGTGCGGAGAAAGTCATTCTGCTCTTAGCTGCCGAATTCATAGTGTGCTGAATGTCATTTGATTGTGGCTCATTGTCTGCTGAGCAAGGGCCCTTGACTCTGTGGTTTCCTGCAGGGAAGACGGTGCCGCTTTGCTTCCTCTGTTAGCCTGTCATTTTCAAGAACTGCTGGTGCTCCTCAGGTCTTTCTAACTTCACCTTCTTCTCAGAATAGTACCATGACTTCTGCTGAGCTCCCTTAATCAAGGCGGACTTCTCCATGGAATCCATTAAGGTTTAATTCCTTGGACAGATACAATGGTACCATTATCGTTTTTATGTCTGTGTGATTAGACATCAGTGAGACTGCCTAGAATAAAAAGCTGATCACTCTTGCATGATAAAGCAAATGACAAACTCTTGTATTTCAAGTCCTGGCTAGTCACATTTTCATCTGTCGCTTTTTTTGCAGGGGGCGGGGGTGCTGGGATGGAACTCGGGGCCTTGCACTTGCTAGGCAAGCACTCTACCACTGAGCTAAGTCCCCAGCCCCTTTGTCTGCTGCTTTTTAACATGTCCCAGCATTTCATGAGGAGCATCTAATGTGCAAATTATGTATACTGCTTTTCAAGTGAAAATCAGGATTTATAAAATAAAGCAATAACAATCTGAAAAGTATATAAAGATGACCTTCAACTTACAGTGTGGTTACATTTAATAAATCTTTGATAAATTGAAAATATTCTAAGTCAAAAATGTATTTAATGTAAATGTATTTAAATCCACCAAACATTATAGCGGAGCCACATAGTACATTCCAGAATGTCAGTTGTCTACCACAGTGATTTCATGGCTGGCTGGAAGGTAGCGCTCACCACCTCAGCCCAGCCTCCTAAGGAAACATGGCCAATGGAGGGAAATCAAAGTTCAAAGGACAGTTTCTATTGAATTCATACCGGTTTTACACCATTGTAGAGCTGAAAGTCATGGGTCAAACTCATAAATTGGGGACTATCATCAGATTCATATTTATGCATATTTAAGAGGAGAGAGAAAGTTCCATGTTCACAGTTTCAGAAGGCTCTCATGGCTTGCACATGCCAGTGAAGTGAGTGGGGAGTCGACCTTGTTTTTAGGAAGAGAAAATGACACTCAACTGATGACATTCAGTTGACTCTTCCACATTTAGTTGACTCTTCCAGTTTTCAGAAATTCATTTCTGTATTTGAGTTTAAGTGCTGGGTAACAAGCATAAATACATAACAGGAACATCATTAATTACCAAATTTTACAATGTGAGTTGACTCTTAAAGACAGTGTTACATTAGGCTGGGCTGTGCAATGTTCCTTCCAAGTAAAGAATCTTGCACAACAAATTAAAAGGATGTAAAGAAAGCTAATAAAATACAATCTTCTACTCTTCAAAAGCATTAAGAAAAAAGGAAATCAAAGATTAGAAAAAGTTGTATCTCTGACAAAGAATTTACATTCAGGATACATAAGGAACTACAGCAAATAAAGAAAGAGTTTTTTTTTTTTTTTTTTACAGGTGTAAAACCTTGTATGGTTATTTCCCAAGAATGATTTCATCTAAATACATTACAGAGGATTTCAGCATTATTAGTTAAGAAGAAAATGCAATACAGAGAACCACAATGAAATGGTGCTTTACATACACTAGGTAATTAAAAAATAAAAGTGAAATGTCATTAAGTGGATGCTGGATAGAACAATAGGCAATTTCTTGTCATAGTAACCATAGTAGTTCCCCTTTTAGGCACCTAGTCAAAAAATCTATGACTACAAGAATGTTCATTTAATTGTTTTGTAATAACCCTAAATTGGGAACAACTCAAATGACCAGCAGTGCATGCACACATTGTGGTATATTTACATGGTGGAAACTACTCAGCAATAAATGAACTTCTGCTGCACACAACAACCTGGGTCAATCTTTCAAACATTATGTTGGGCAGAAGAAGCCAGACCATGGGCAAAATTAATACATGGTGACAGAAATTACTGGTTGTTACCCTCTTGGGAGAATGGGGGACATGGGGAACTTCCTGGGAAGACTGAAATATTCTATATATTGTTTGGGTGGTGACCACCCAGTACACACTTGCCAAAATCCATGGATTGTGCACCTTATTGTATGTTAATTGTGCCCTACTGAATACAGGTGTGGAGAAGGGCCTTAGAGACTAACGGAACTGTGAATCACCTCTCATAATGGTAGTGAAGGCGTTTGGGGCATAGTAGGAGATTTGGCTGGAGAAAGACGAGGAAGTGTTTTGTGTGCTATGCTAAGAAGACTGATACTCAAAACTGGTCCTGGAGGCAGTGGAAAGATTTCAAGTAGTGGGAGTTGTGGCATGAACAATTTGTGTAGTTTAGATTCCTGGAGCAAGTTTGGTGAGCCATTGGGCAGCAATAGTAGGGTGAGGAATCCTTACAGTGTAGTTATTCCACCAAAAAAGAGTTGTTGCGCATACAGTATGGTCTAAGTGGTTAGGAAAGAGGTGAACAGTTAGAGTTGATGGCATCCAGTTGCAAAATGAGAGGGCCAGACCAGGAAAAATTCATGGAGATGAAGAGTATAGGACCAATTAGAGAGAACAAAGTAAAATCAGTAGACCCATGGTCTATAGAAAGAGGGAAGGATGAGTAGAGGTATCTGGCGTGAGCAGTTGGGTGAATAGGAATGCCACAGAATAAGAAAAAAATCAATAATATTCCACCATATATGCATATATAAAAACATCATGTTATACTCCATAAATATGTACAGTTTTTATTTGTTAAGTAAAAAGTAAATTTGAAAAGAAAGAGTTTCAGCCTAGAATTCTTTGCCTAATGAAAATCTTTTAAAAAAATGAAACAAATTCAAATAAAAATAAAGATCTTTTTCAGACATATCAAAAGGACCAAGAGGAGACAAAGGAGGAGGAAGAAGGTGAGAAGGGAAAAATAGGGACAGGGAGACACACAGAGAGAAAGTAATCAAAGAGTTGAGTGTGGGTCGTGTGAGATACCTGGGTGCCCACACAGATGCCTAGAGCATAGCTGAAAATTAAGGCCTAAACCTTAGATGAAATTTTGACTATATAGATAATGCATATGACCACTATTAGTGAATATGCAGAAAATATGCAGAGATGAATGCAGAAGAAACCCTAGGAACCTCATCACTCAACACAGAGAACACTAAAAATACCCTTGCTGAAGGCGCAATCAGGGTCATTAGAGGGAATTCAAAAGAAAGTATTGTCACAGACACCAAGGCAGAGAAGAGAATTTCAAGAGAAAGAGAGGGCTCAGTAGTATTTATGGCAAGTGTATTGGGAAATCAAGTTTTATTCATTTAATTTGGTAACTAGAAGGGCAATAATAACCTCAGAAGAGCGGCGAGGACAGTAATGAACTTGTTAATGGTGGAAGAGTTAACAAGAGGAAGAGACAGTTGTACAATAATCTTTCAAGAACCTTAACAATAAAGGGAAGCAGAAAGGTGGAATGCATTCTGTATTTTTATTAATAACAAAAATAAAATCTTTGTAAGAACTCTTTTTGCCATCCTTGGTGACTGCAGTAAATTTGTTAGGACAGTCAATATTCATGTGCTCTTCTTTGATTCAGGGTACCCTGAACTAGGCCATTGCACCAGCAATGAGGGTCAGCAAGAAACTAGTTGATTTTGTCCTGGAAGTGTTCACCTGTTGTAGAAAGAAGACAGTGTCTCATAATCCAGGTCATCTTCCCCCACCCTCCAGAACTGGGGATTGAACCCAGGACCATTTCATTGAGCTGCATCCCCAACCCTTTTTCCTATTTCGAGATGGTCACCCCAGGTCGTGTTAAAGTAGATTATATCTAAAAATAATAAATGTTTGGCAATAAGGAAAAATGGGATCATTTGTAATATGAAGAGAAGCAAGGAGAGAGCTTAGTGTTGTGAGGACTTTTGTGGCCACGCAAGCTAAATACCTTCTACACGTAATTGGATCTGAAAATTCTTCTGCTCGTACATATATTTCAACGAGTTTCAGAACTGCCATTTCTTTGGCGATAGGGAGAAAATGTTGCTTGGGTATTTAGAAGCTTATACAATACTTGCTATATATGATCACCTGAGATGCTTAGTTTGACTTGCCCAGAAGATTCCATGTGGTTTCTCATATTCTTGTATTTTTCTTTTAATTATTTATTCCCTTAAGAAATGTTTATTGGTTATTTATTATGCATCAGATATTGTGATAGGATCTATCATTGCCATACTTTACCTTGTATGGTGGAACTTAAATTTTCCTACTCAATTTAATCTTTGAAACAAATACTCTTTGCTACAGTCTTTAAACATATATTAGATCACAATGCCAATAATAATAACTTTTCAAATGAATGTATAACTTGTAATACATAGAAATAAACTTTTACAGAGGGTCCTTTGTAAAAGGCTGTTTTTCTACACTTACCTTGAATGAATTAGGATTTGCCAGTGACAGTTTATTAAGTGATTACTCTCCAACCCATTTTGCCTACAAAAACCTAGTCTTTAAGGAAACCTCAAGACTAAGGATATGAGGTGTGATCAAAATACAGAGTGAATGTTTAAAATGTTTAAATTTATTACGGTAAAAGACACACTGCCATTAATGCCTCGACAAATATTCTCCCACACTTTTTTTTTCTATCCAAGAACATGTATTGGTACATTTTAAGTATAATGACTATATTCAACATGGTTATTTTTTACCTGTACCTGATATATCTTGGTTTTCCCCCCTGTTCCCCTCTCCTCCCCTCCGTTCCCCTACCTATCCCTATTTGCAGCAGGTTTATTAACATTTTTCCATTTTTTTCCCTTTTTTCTTTCTTTTCTTTTCCCCTTCCTTCTTTTCCCCCTTCTCCCTATCTAGTTCTCCTCTTTTTTGAATACTACCTTTTTTTTTTTTTTACATAGTATCTATTAGGCCTCTTTGTCCTTATTTACACTTATGGTTTCTCATATCAGCAAAACAATTCCATGTGTACTCATGAGTGTTTTAATTTATTTCACTTAAGAGTATGTTCTCAAGGTGCATCCATTTACCTACAAATGTCTCTAGCTTATCCTTTTTTATGGCAGACTAGTACTCCATTGTGTAGAAAAACCACATCTTCTTTAGCCATTCATTATTTGGCCATTTAGATTGTTTCCAAGACTTAGCTATTACAAATTGTGGTGCTATGAACATAGTTGTGCATATTATCGCTGTGGTATGATGGTTTTAATTCTTCTGGGAAGATAACAAGCAGGGGAATAGCTGGGTCAAATGGAACCTATAGTTGTAGTTTTCTGAGGAATCTCCACACTGTTTTCCGCAGTGGTTGGACCAGTCTGCATTCCCACAAATAGTGGAGGAGGGTTCCTTTTTCCCTGAAGCCCAGCCATCATTTGTTATTGGTTGATTTCTTGATAATAGCTGTTCTTTCTGGAGTGAGATGGTATCTTAGTGTTGTTTTGGTTTGCATCTCTTGAATGACCAATGATGTTGAACACTTTTTCATATATTTATTTGCTATTTTCATTTCTTCATCTGAGAAATGTTTATTCATTTCAGATGCCCATTTTTGGATAGGGTCTTTAAATTTGGGGGGGGTTGATTTTTTTTTTTTTGAGTTCTTTATCTATTCTAGTTGTTAGACCTTTGAGGGACAGTTGGCAGAATTTTTTTTCCCTGTCTGTGGGTTTTCACCCCACTCTCTTGATGATTTCTTTTGCTGTGCAAAAGCCTTTTAATAGGATATGGTCCTAAGCACTGATTCTTTGTATTGTTCTGTGCAATCTGGGTTCTGTTCATGCATTTTTTTCCTATTCCTATGTCTCCGAGGGTTCTTCCTATTCTGTTCTCCAGTAGATTTATTGTTTCTGTTTTTATGTTTAGGTCTTTGATCCACTTTGATTTGAGTTTAGTACATGGTGAGAGACATATATCTAGTTTTAGTTTTTGGCATGTGGTAAGCCAATTTTTCCAGCACCATTTATTAAAGAGGCTATCTTTCTTCCAGTGAGGGTGTTTGGCTCCTTTGTCGAAGATGAGATATTTGAGTGTGTTTGGAGTTGTTTCTGCATCTTCTAACCTGTTCCATTGGTTCTCGGGGCTGTCTTTGTGCCAGTACCATGCTGTTTTTATCACAGTAGCTTTATAGTGTAATTGCAAGTCAGGGATTGTGATGTCCCCTGCCTCATTCCTGTTGCCCAGGATTGTTTTTGCTATTCTTGGTCCTTCTGGTTCCAGAAGAATTTCATGGTTATTTTCTCTAATTCTGTGAAGTATGTTATTGGTATTTTGATTGGAATTGCATTAAATCTGTAATTTAGGAAGTATGGCCCTTTTCACTATGTTGGTTCTTCCTACCCAAGAACATGGAATATCTTTCCATTGTCTGAAATTCCTTTCAATTTCCTTTTTTAGAGTACTGTAGTTTTCAATGAAAAGATCTTTTACTTGTTTTGTTAGATAGATTCCTAAGTATTTCATTTTTTTTTTTTAGGTGATCATGAAAGGAATATCTTCTGTTATTTCTTTCTCAGGGGATTTGCTATTGTTATATAGGAATGCTATTGACTTTTGGGTGTTGACTTTGTATCCAGCTATGCAACTGAATTTAGTTATTAAATCTAGAAGTTTTTTGGTGGGATTTTGGAGTCTGCTATGTAGAGTATCATGTCATCCACAAATAATGATAGTTTAACTTCTTCCTTTCCTATCTTTATTCCTTTTATTTCTTTCTCTTGCCTGATTGCTCTGGCTAATGTTTCTAGAACTATATTGAATAATAGTGATGACAGTGGACAACCTTGTCTTCTTCCAGATTTTAGTTTGAAAGTTTCCAGTTTCTGACCATTTAGTGTGATGTTGGCTGTTGCTTTGTCAGAGATGGATTTTATCAGATTTAGATATAGACCATCTATTCCTTACTTCTGTAGAGTTTTTATCATGAATGAGTGTTAGATCTTGTCAAATACTTTTTTTACATCTAATGAAATGATCATGTGATTTTTATCTTTGATTCTGTTGATATGGTGTATTACATGTATTGATTTGCATATGTTGAACCATCCCTGCATCACTGAGATGAATCCTATGTGGTCATAGTGTATAGTCTTTTTGATAATCCATTGCATTCTGTTTGCCCATATCTTATTGAGAATTTTTGCATTTATGTTCATTAGGGAATTTGCCTGTAGTTCTCTTTTTTAGTTGGATCCTTTCTGGTTTTTAGTATCAGGGTAATACTTGCTTCCAGGAATGATTTTGGAAGTACTGCTTCCTTTTCAATTTCATTAAAGAGTTTGAGGAATAGTGGTATTAGATCATCTCTGAATTTCTTGTAGAATTCAGCTGTGAAACCGTTAGTACCTGGGCTTTTCTTTGTTGGTAGGTTCAGCCAATAAAGAACCTTCAATTCAATGGTTGAAGAATTCTTCAATTTCAATGATTGATATTGGGTTATTTAGTATTTTTATCTCTTGATTCAGTTTTGGTAGTTCATATGTTTCTAAGAATCTGTCCATTTCTTCAGTGTTTTCCAACTTGTTTGACTGTTGGTTCTTGAAGTAGGTGCTGATGATCCTTTGGATTTCCATAGGGTCAGTTGTGACTTCACCCCTTTCATTTTTTATTGCATGAATTGGGGTCTTTCCTTTCCTTTTTTTGATAAGGTTGGTGTTTTAGTTGCTTTTCTCTCGTTGCTGGGACAGAATACCCAACACCCAAAGTTAGGGGAAGAAAAGTTTATTAGCTCACAGTTTGTAGAGGTTTCAGTCCACTGTCAGCTGGGTCCAAGGCAGGGCGGCTTGGCAGACCAGCAGTAAAGTGAGGAATGCAAGGAATGTAGGCAAGGAATGCAAGCAAGCAATGCAAGCAAGCAGCTAACCAGCTGTCTCTTACCACATGAGGCTTTGGGGGGACATCTAGACACAAACCATAACAGTTGGCTAAGGGTTTGTCTATTTTGTTCAGTCTTTCAAAGAACCAACTTTTTGATTCGTTGATTCTTTATATTGTTTTCTTAATCTCAATTGCATTAATTTTAGCTCTGATCTTAATAATTTCCTCTCTCCTATGAGCTTTGGGTTTGATTTGTCCTTCTTTTTCTAGATGAGGTTCAACATTAAATTGTTTATTTGAGCTCTTTCTGCCTTCTGATGTGGGAGTTCAATGCAATGAATTTTCCTCGTAGTACTGCTTTCATTGTATCCCATAGGTTCTGGTATGTTGTATCAGCATTATCTTTAAACTGAACAAATTGCTTAATTTCTTCTTGAATTTCTTCTGTGATCCAGCTGTTGTTCAGAAGGATGTTATTTAGTTTCCAAGTGTTTATATGTTTTTTTGCTTTCTGTTACCATTGAATTCCAGTTTTATTGCACTATGGTCTGATAGTATGCATGGAATAATTTCAGTTCCCTTACATTTACTTAAACATACTTTATGAGCTAGTACGTGGTCTATTTTGGAGATTGTCCCACGTGCAGCTGAGAAGAATGTGTATTCTGCTCTTATGGGATGGAACACTCTATAGATATCTGCTAAGTCCATTTGTTCACAGGTTTGATTCAGTTCTGGTATATCTTTGTTAATTTTTTGTCTAGTTGATCTGTCTACTTGTGACAGTGGGGTATTGAAGTTTCCCATTACAGTTGTGTTAGTGTTGATTTGATCTTTCATGTTCCTTAATATTTGTTTTATGTAGTTAGGTGCAATGATATTTGATGCATAAATATTAATGATTGTTATTTCTTCCTCTTGGAGTTTTCCCTTGAGAAGTATGTAGTGACCTTCTTTGTCCCTCTTGATCAGTCTTAGTTTGATCTGAGATTAGGATAGTTACCACTTTGTCTGAGATTAGGATAGCTACCTCTGCTTTTTTCTGGGTTCTTATTGCATGAAATATTGTTTTCCATCCTTTAATTTTCAGTCTGAATTTCCTTTTGGGTTAAATGTGTCTCCTGTATGCAGCATATTGATGGACCTTGTTTCTTGATCCATTCTGCTAGTCTGTTTCTTTTGATTAGTGAGTTGAGACCATTTACATTGATGGTTACAGCTGTTATGTATTGACTTATCTTTGTCATAGATATTTTCTTTTGTTGGTTCTGTGTTTCATCTCAGTTTAACTGCTTGCCTTATCTGGTGGGTTCTTTTTATTAGTGTCCTTGTAATTATAGTTTCCTTTTTCCATTTCTAGGATATCCTTCAAAATATTTTGTAGAGGTGTTTTGGAGGTCATGAATTTCTTCAGTTGTTCTTTGTCATGGAAGTATCTTATTTCATTGTTGAATTTGAAAGATAATTTGGCCAGGTACATCAATCTGGGTTGGAGATTGTTTTCTTTTAAAGTTTGAAATATTTTGCTCCAGGCTCCCCTTAATTTAAGGGTTTGTGTTGAGAAATCTGCTGTGATTCTGATGGGTTTACCTTTATAGGTGATTTGGTTTTTTTCCTCTAACAATTTTCAGTATTCCGTTCTTTTGTTGAATTTCTGGAATCTTGATTATTATATGTCTTGTTGTAGATTTATTTTTTCATAGGAAATTCGAGTTCTATATGCCTCACTTATCTCTTCTCATGCTTGGGAAGTTTTCTGTCATTACTTCTGTAAATAATCTTCTTAGATCCTTTGCACTATCTCCTTCTTTTTCGTTCATGCCAATCAATCTTATGTTCTTTGCATCATCTTGCAGTTGTTGTATTGATTTTTCTTAGTCTCTAGCTATTTTTAAGAAGTTTTCCTTTTCATGGTCATGGACTGCTGTCCTGTCTTCTAGGTCCAAGATTCTGTCTTTGCTTTCATTCAGTCGACTATGTATACTTTCGAGGGAGTTTTTGATATCTTGAACATCTGTTTTGATCTGTTTCATGGGTTCCATTTCCTTCCTGTATTGAGTGGTCCAGTTTTCCATTGTTTTTCTAAGCTCTTATTTTTTTTTTATCAGTGTCTACTCTAAACTCACTAAGCATGTTTTTCATTATGATCATCGTCTCTTTCTTAACTTGGCCAGTTATTTCTAATCTGATGTTCTCTATAGCCTCGGCCATCTGTTTTTCAGCTTCTGCTGCTATAATTTCTGAAACTTTGCTTGGGTGTTCTCTGATTTCTTCTATTTCATTGTCTTCTGGATTTGTTCTGGATGTGTGTGTGGGGGGGGGTCTGGGGTTGTATTTTACTTCTGGGTCTCATCATTTTCTTTGTGCCTATATGTATTTCCCACCTTTTAGTTTCAGTGTCGATTTTTATATTTTGTTTATGGGAAGTTACTTGAAGACAAATATCAATGCTTTCCAAGGAGAAATCTGTTCCTTCAGTGTCTTCTAGGTTCAGTTCCTTCAGTTCCTTCTTGTGTCTGTCTCAAGACCCTGTATTATGTTAATGATTATTACCCCAGATAATTACAGTATTAGCATATGAGAAAGTACAACTGGTTATAACCTATATAACACCCTTGTTACACTAGTACATTAGCAATAGCAATAGCATTGACTACATTTATGAAATTGACCAACTGGTAACTATTAACTTTGTATTTTTAACCATACAAGCAAGGTCAACATAGTTATAAAGCAGAATCCAATATAAACAGGGAATTTGTATGTGATGGGTTTCCCGTTAGTACAGTGGTTTTTACCCTGCATGTAGAGGGGTTAATGAGGGATAAGGAAAGGTAGTTCAATGAAGAGTGTTCTAATAGATGCAAGACTTAAGGATAAAAGGATGTTACTTATACTTTGGGAAATTTGAGTAGATAGTTTAGGAAGAGTGAAGGGTTGGAGTAGTGGTTCAAACCATATAGAATCTAGAGAATATTCACTCATATGAAAAATGAAAGGGAGGAAATGAAAAGAAAAAAGAAAAATCAGAGCATTTGATTGAGGCAGGAGAGATATGAGCAAGGCAGGAGTCAATAAAAGTAAAAACCTAAGCAACAAAAACAAGAAAGAATAGGTAGAAAAGAGAACACATCAGACAGATAACAGAATAAGAGAAAGAAAAAAGAAAAGGAGAAACAAAACAAATATGTACATATATTATAGATACTATATATACAGTGTAATTTCTCTGATGTCCACCACTCTGTGGTGGTGTGCAGGCCAAAACCTGAATCTGTGCTTGTTAGCCCTACTGAGTTTGCACTGGTTAGTGCTGGGTACTGTGTTGATCCTGGCCTCCAGGCATGGAGTCTGGGGCAGTTTTCAGCCTGCAGCTGTCTAGGAGTCCCTTGGTAGCCCACCCACGTCTCCTTACCCTTTATGTCTCTAAAACTTTCCTCAGCAGCACAGGTATTCTTGGTAGTGATGGTTTAGATCAGAAGAGACATGTAAAAAAAAGAGAGAGAGAGAGGCAACAGTGCCTTCTGTCCAAGATCTTTCCCAGGTTACTTGAGTTTCACCCTATGGAGCCAGCATGGATCAGTGGCCCAGGAGCCTGCAGACCGACTGGCTCAAGCCTCGTGTCTGTTGGTAGAGCACTAAGTCTTCCCTGCGAGGGGGTGGAGCCCCATAGATAAGCAGCGCAGGAGCCTGCGGACAGGCCAGCTCAAACCTCGGGTTCATTGGTGGAGCGCTGAGTCTTCCCTGGAAGGGGGTAGAGCTGGCACAGATCAATGGTGCAGGAGCCTGCAGACGGGCCAGCTCAAGCTTCAGGTCCATCAGTGGAGTGCCAAGTCTCCTTTACTTCTTAATACACTCATCCCATCATTCTCTCCACTTTCTGAAGCAGTTCTGGAAGTCCTCTTTTGTGAGTGTCTTTCTGAGGTGTGATATAAAAATCTGATAGATGTTGCTGCTGGGTGCCATCCAATGGAAAGGCAGAATCAAAAACATTACAGTGTGTCCTCATCCACCTTATTCACCAGATATGGCACCGTGAGAATTCTGGCTCTTTCACAAAGTCAAAATGACCATGAAAGATAAACATTTTGAATCCATTGAGGACATGGAGACAGCCACACAGCACAACTAAAGACACTCATAAAAGAAAACTTCCAAAAGTACTCCAGAAAATGGCGAGAAAAATGAGATACATGTGTTTGAAGTGAGAGGAGTGGGTTTTTTTTGGGGGGGGCGCTAATGTCAATGTGTCTTTTATTGTATTAACCATTCACCGTATTTTCTGATTATATCTCACAGGTTAGGGTTAGTTGTCAGTAATGAATTTAGATTCTGTTGTTTGGTTAAAACTTCATGCGTATATCAGTGAGGGCTTCAGTGTTGATTCCATTGTGTATTATTTGTGTGAACATGGGCAAGTTTATTTATTATAGTTCCTTCGTTTTTAGATTCTGAACAATAATTTTTTCCCTTACTGAAGTTTTATGAGAGTAAAACAAGATAATCTATTCAGAGCTATTTGTAGTTCTCAATACCTGGTAAGAATATAATACATGTTAAATTTGTTATCATCACTATTATTTCTTTCACTCTGAACCCCAGAATTTTGACTAAGAGTAAAGGAAGGTATGTGCACTCTAAGTATATGTAAAAGTGCCAAGAGGGGTAAAAGAACTCCAGATTTTATAGAGCATCTGAAAAGATTTGCTACAAAAATATCAATATTTTATCATAGAAACTGACATAGAAAATCATTTTTTACTATGTCTGATCCCTGTCTTCAACTCTTCTCAAGAATTGTTGCCCATCCTTTTCATGGAAGCCAAGGAATGTCTCTTGCCAGTTTAGTTTTCTCTTACCCACATTGCTTTGTCCTTTAATGTACTATATGCTTTAGAGTGTCTTCTTCCAAAACACATGTCTCTTGTCTTCATTTTTCGTCAGCTTATTTTTCTGTGACATTTATCTCTCATTCAATTTCCCTGAAACACATAGCCATGGTTTTGCTGTTGCAGCTGCCTGAGATTCGATACTGAGCTTTCCAGACCTTTATCTGTGTTCTCATTGACACCTGCCCCTTCCATGACTGTCCCTCATCACAAAGAGAAGGGAGTGTTTCACTGTTTTGGCAAGAATCATTTAAGTTTGCACATGTGCAAAATATATGGACAGAGTTTTCATCAAAGCATTCTCAGTAACAGCAAAAGCCTAGAAACAAATGACCACAAATAAGGAATTCCTTAAGTAAATTATGGTATATCCTTATATAGAAAACTAAACAAACATTTAAAAGGCAGATTTTTCTGTTCTTACATGCAGAGGTCTGTAGTGTCTATTAAGAAAGAAAAGCAAGATGCAGAAGAGTTTATATAGTATTCACAAATTTCTGTGAACATTCTTAGAGTATGTGTGTATTTGCTTTATATACACAAAATGTTTCTGGACAGATAAATAAGAAACAGATGGTAATGGTTGCCTCTGGGTGAGGGACAAAATGAGAAGATGGGGCAAGATGTGTTTGACAAACCTGCTTAGTTTATGGTGGCCAGGAAACAGAACAGGGAACAATACCAGAGAGAAATGAGCGAGGGACCATATATAGTACTCAAGGCCAGACCTCCATGACCCACCCAGACACACCCTGGAGCATACTCTACTAATCTGCTAGGCATTTCTTAATCCAAAGAAGATAGAAGATTAGGATTAATGATCACATTCCTTTACCTCAATGACTTGTCACATCTCTTCTTTTGATCTCTCTGTATCTTCCCACCCTGTCTTCTGACATTCTTCTCATCTATTGTGGATGGCTATACAGTATTCTGCTCTTTTCTTTTTCTTCATCTGGCCATGACCTTGTGTTCTTGTAGCATTTGTACTCCTTTCCTCTCTACCTAGAGTGTTATTTCCAACCCTTTTGGACGAACTAGACCCTATGCATAATTGAGATACAGCTTAAAGATCATTGCTGACTCCTTATTTCAAATGATGTGAACTTCCTAGTAGAACATCTTGTGACCAAAATTGCAACTAATTAATTAAATATCTAGCTTCTCACTTGAGTGTTGGCATTACAGAGACAAAGTTCATGTTTCTCATACTTACTTGGCACTGTTCAATAAGTATTTGCTGCATAACTGAATTGAATGGCCATATTATACCTGAAGAACTTCAGCCACACACTTACATTTTGCTTCCTATTCCAACATAGCTTGTTTGTAGTTAGATCTGTCAATATGAATTGGTTAAACATTTCCAATGATATGCTCTAGAAAGTCACATGACACTTTGATCATCCAAACTAAATATACAGAGAAGATACATATCTGATGCCCTTTGAAATTTAAATCCTAAATTCTCCATATCTGACACCCCTGTCTTCAAAAAACCAAAAACAACATTCAGGACAAGAAGAAATACAGATCGTTCCTTCGGGAGTTTGTGTGTGTGTGTGTGTGTGTGTGTGTGTGTGTGTGTGTTTGTTTGTTTGGGTTTTTTGGGGGGTGGGATCAAAGGTGGATGCAGGGAGACCTTTAAAATAAAAATCAAAAGAATTTTCCCAGCAAGCTAGGTTGGAAATGATGCTGTGAATTAACTCCATATGGGGAACTCCTACAAAGTGCAAAGTCAATTTGTCTGCTTCGCTCCAGTAACCGCAGATTAGAACCACCTCTGTTTGTTTATATTGCAAGGATTGGGTTTCTCTCATAGGTTTATTCCTTGGTGTCTTCGAAGCAATGGAAGAGATCATTTATGCATTGAAAGATTGCCCATAACCTCTCTGCATTACAATGACTGTGCAATTTTCCGCCTACTTGTTGATTACTGAAAGTACAGATACTTGGCTCTAACACTCTGAGATTATTATTCAGAGGATATGATGCAGAGCTCAGTAACTTGCACTTTAAAAATGTATTAAGACATCGAAAGTGGAGGGCCGAGGTGTAACTCAGTAACACAGTGCTTGTATAGCATGCACCAGCCCTGGGTTCCATCCCTACCACGACAAGAAAGCAACAACAATGAACATATTAAAAGAGAAAGTCGTAAGAAAAATATAGCAAACGCACATATTAACCCTATAGGTACACAACTACACCTGGTTCATGCCTTTTATTTGCTGTGCAGGGTTCTTTTGTGTAACAATCCTCACATCTGCAGAGGGCAGTGAGTTTCAAGGGTATCTGTGGATAGCCCCAGAGGAACTAGGGCACCTTGAGTTTAAATGTGAATATTTTTACAAGCGAGGGAATAAAAACTAGGTGGTGCTTTTTCCCTGCCGAGGAGTGGATAGTGTTGTCTTTTTAGCTGTATTTACAGACACTGGCGTGACTTTCTCATTTCTCTTTTTTAGAAAAATATGAACTACCACCACAGGTAAAGGATGAGTAATAATTTAAGTGGATATAATAAAAATATTGTCTTGAGCCCTCCCTCATGAGAAACTACAGGGAGGACAGGACAAGGGGAGCAAAGAGGGAGTAAAACTGATCAAAGTATATTATTTTCATGTGTGAATTTGCCAAAATGAAACCCATAAATCTGTATAACCAATATGCATTAATTTAAAAAAAATGTGAAGCAAAGAAAAAAGTTTAAAATGCCTGCTTCTCTGGTACACTTAATAGATAAATGTATCTATAACATTTAGACTCAAACTTCTGGGAAATATACTCACTTTCTAAAGAAATATTCACTTGTAAATCTATTTTGAAATAAAAAGAATAAAACATCACTTAGTTGGTAGTTCTGGAAAAAAGTTGGGCCATACATTTTGACCAGAAATTATGAATTAACAATTTAAAGGTTTTATTGACTTTGAGGTAGACATACAGGCCAAAGAGAAATAGAGGATTAAGAGAAGGAATGGACAGTATCAAACTGCCTTGTACGTAGAAACCCATTTTACTTGTCTTTTAGAACTTCTCAAGGGACAACTCGGACCACCTGACTCTCAGACTTTCTTTAGGGTCCCATATTCTGTGAATAATTAAGATTCTCAGACAAGCAGAACTTTCAAGAGAAATAGAAAGGAGTATGTGGAGAGTCCTTGGCAATAAAAATGCATCCTGGATTCTTGTATGTATGCTTATACACAAGTGTAGTGATGGATTTAGGCAGTTTAAGGATAATGGGAGTCAGTGTTATCTAATATTCACACATTTTCCTCAGCTTTGCAATATAACCGTGACAGAAAGGAATGACAGAGAATTGCTTATTAAAAATAGCTAACTCTTATAAAGATGGCAATAGAATATGTAATAAAATTATGATTGAGACTTCAGAGTCCAAAGTGAGTGGTGGGGAGAAACTGTTAATTTTAATCAGAAAATTAGCAATATGGGGCTGAGGAAGGGGTGGCTAATAATTCCCTTTAACTTATTGGAAATCCTCAATTTCTGTGTAAGTAATTTTCTAGAGATGGATGTTAAACTAGAAGAATTCGAAGATAAAATTCTGATTTTCTTACAACGACGAAAGCCACAAAGGCAAAGTAGTGATATGTAATTCTGAGTGTCTGACAGAGGTATTTGGTCTTTCTTACTACAGCTGTGCAGGAGGTTGCCAATGTGTTTGTTGCTTGCTGGTTCTAGATCTGACACCAGATTAGGGCTGCCTGTGCCTGTTTCTCCAGATCATTCATCATCAACCCTACATGCTTATTCTCAGGGTCTTAGGTAAGATTTCTTTGACCTCTCCTATTTCATGGTTTGCCTTCTTTAGTTCCTTCTTGATTTAAATCACTGTTTTGTTGTTTTGTTTTAAACTCTAGTTAAGCTTGGAGTTTAAGCCACACAGTATCAACCCAACTTGAATCGAAGCTCCCTTTCTGCCCCTTACTGTCCAATAATTATTAAATCTCGAACCTGTTTCTTCACCTGTTAAGTTAAAGCAATAATAACATTCACCCAATAGAAAACTCACAACATAGTGCCTGATACATAATGACTGCTCAGTAGATGTGATTATTTTCACTCTTAATGTTTTTACATTCTGAAGTTGTAGTGTCCTGTTATGACTTAAAGTTAAGAGCCTTCATCTGAGCCTAAATTGGAAATTCGCTGTCCACACAGCTCCAGATGTCTCTGGCAATTTGCTTCCTTGGAGAACGTTTTGCAGCCTGTAAAGTGGTCTCGTTGTGTTGTCAGAGGCACTGAAGAGACATCTTAGCAGATTGTTACCCAGTGAAGGACACTGCACATCTCTTCCATGGACTGATATTTTTTTGGCGGGGGCGGGGGGGGTGCTGAGAATCGAACTCAGGGCCTCGTGCTTGCTGGACAAGAGCTCTACCACTTGAGCTAAACCCCCAGCCCCTCATGTGCTGATATTTGTAGCAATGGCTCAGTAATGTCATTGGACACTATTCTTATTTTAAACCACCTCTCTCATTTGGAGATGTAATTGTTCAGACCTATGTTTGGACCATCAGGGACAGAAATCTCTCTTACTGTGGGGACAGGGTACACTGCCCAGATATTCTCCAGTGTGACCTAGATACACTCAGCTCAAACCATAGGCCCCCAGAGCTGGTGACTTGAATGAGTCTCTCAGTGCTTCCTGAGTTCAGGATTGTGGCCTTTTCTTGGGGTCTTTTCTCTGGCTCTGAGACTGCCAGCAGTCATTTCCATGGATTCGGGTGCCCCAGGGCCGTGTTAGGCTCTTAAGGAGTGATTCCCATGAAAGGAGCTTTTGCTAAGACTGCCGATTGCTGAAGCAAACATTTTCAGGCACTTGATATTGTTTCCCTGTCTCTGGGCAGTGATTTTAAGCTATTGAGTTAGTTTAAAAAAATTTGCTAGAACTGTTTGGGAAGGAAAGTAACAGAAGTAAATACTGTTTTGACCTGGTAAGGCAACTGAATAGATTACTGTGTATTTTAATGATTACTGTTTATAGCATACTTGCTACATGTGTTTGTGTGTGAATTCAATTGGAGCTGTCAAATTTTATAGAAAAATGCTTAGTAAATAAAATAATAGTAAATAAAGTATTAGGAAAGTATAGCTTTATGAATCGTGCTACATACAACTTTCCTTCCATGCCATTCCTTTCTTTCCCTTCCTTTCCTGTCCCTTCCCTTCCTTCTTTTTTTCAAATTACCAGAACCATGAAAGAAAAGGTCGCAGCCCTCAAGAAGCAGTCCAATATGGAGACAAACATGTGAGCGAGCAGAGCTATAATCACAGAAGCTCATATGAGGAGTCAAGTGAGAGCAACTGTTCCACCTTGACAATGAGGGAAAGCTATAATAGAGGAGCTGTCACTCAAGCTTTGTTCTTATTAAAGAAAAGGCAGCAACTGAATCGAACACTTGTCAGATTTCATTATCATCATGTGTACACACAGAGAGAAATAAAGAAATAGATTCTGTAAGAAACGTAAGAGTAGGATTTGGGGCAGAATAAGAAAGCATTGTTTATCGCAACTTAAAACTGAATTCAATTTAGCAGCAAGCCTAACAGTCTACCTCTGTTTTGGTGTTCAGATCTTTAGGACTCACCTTTAGTTCAGTAAAGTATATAAACGTTTATTATAAATGTGAAGTTTTATTGTTGTTGTTTTGCTTTTTGAGAATTAGCCAGAGGTTGTAGACGTCCTGCAGAATTGCTGGTAACATACAGTAAGAAGTAGCTATTACTTGGAATTCTCTCTCAGTGTCAGAAGGGCTCTTCACCTCGTGGAGGTGAGCAGAGAAGCCACTACAGGAACCAAGTATAGCATCAACAAAGGCAAGCAGGAGGAGAACAGTCCATTCTGGGCAAATGAAAGTGGCTCATTATGGCAGGAAGGTAGGGCCAGGGTAGAATGAGCTTATGAGAAGAACAAGGGCCAACCTACTACTCATCACTGGTGACAGCCATGTTTGCATCTCCAATACTGATGGCCCTTCTCTGCCCCCCCCACTTTCTTTCTGGTACTTTGCCACATGTATGTTGGTACATTTAGTCATGTCCTACATTTCCTAAGGCTGTTTATATCTCCCTGTCCATTCGTCAGATTGCATAACCTCTACTGACCTCTTTTCAAATGTTCTGATTATTTGGCCAATTAATATGTACTCTTCAGCTCCTTAAATAAATTTCTTCAGTTTGGGTTTTTGAACTTTTCACTTCAGAATTTCTGGTTGGTTCTTTTTTAAAAAATCACTATCTGCATTAATCTGGATTTCTCAAAGAAACAGAACCAACTGGACATATACAGAGAGAGATGGAAATACATTTATTATGAGGAATTTGCTCACACGATTATGGAGGCTGAGCAGTCCCACAAGCTACTCTTTGTAAGCTGGAGGCCCAGACAGAGGTCCAGGGACTGGAGGGCTAGCGCTTAAGTTCCAGTCCTAATCTAACAGCCTGAGAAGTGGGAGTGCTGATGTGCGAAGGCAGGAAAAGATGGATATCCTAGCTCAAGCAGAGAGCACAGGTTCTCTCGGGTCCTTGCTGGATTAGATGAGTCCTACTCACACTGGCTAGAAGAGTTCACTTTACTCACTCTACTGATTCTAAGGCCGATCTCTTGGAGAAGACGCATTCTACATATCTGGGCATCATTTAGTGTGGTCAAGCTGATACACAAAATTAACCATCGCAATATATTAATATTTTCTATTTGATGAATCATTGTTATTATACCTCCCTTTGATCTTCAACCATGGTTTTCTTCAGTTCTTAGAACATAGTTATTACAATAGCTGCTTTCAAGTCTATGTGTTAATTCTGGTTTGGATCTCCACGGAAGCAGTTTTTGTTGCCCAGCACTTTTTCCAGTGTATGGGTCACACTTTCCTGTCTCTTTGTCTCTTCATTTTTGCTAAATGCTGGGCAGCTTAAATAGTATATTATTACAACCCTGAATATTATTTCCCTTCCTATTTCTAAGACTTGGCTTTTGTTGTTGTTGTTGTTGTTGTGTTGTTATTTATTTGTTTAGTGACTTGGCTGGACTAACCAGTGGGGTTAATTTTCTCCACAGTGCACAGCCTCTAGTGTCTTGCTCAGTCTTTATTCTTTCTTTCTTTCCTTCTTCCTTTCTTTCATCTCTTGCCCTCATTTCTAGGGATTCCCTCTGGATCTGCATAAACTAGTTATTGGTCAAATAGTATGACTCAGCCCTTATCCAGTTATCTTACCTACCTATTTTCTGTGTGGCTTGGAGATCATGTTCTTGTGAATGAACAGTTTTGCCTCAGTGGTCACCCAGGCAGATGCTTCATTGGTAGGTCCCGACACGGTGTTGGTCATGTGCACAGACTTCAAGTCCACCAGGATGACAGTGATTTTCTTTTTAAGCCTAGACTCTAGAGTTACCTCTGGGTCAGAGTAGCTTATTTTCATCGCTGTTTGGTTAGAAGTGTTAAGCCCTTTGCTCCAAGAGGCTGAAGAACCTTTTCTAGTTCTTTCAGTTCACCTCACACTGCACTTTAATCGCTCCTGAGTGGATGGACGCTAGAACACACGCACAGCCCTCTGGAGTCCCAGGGATGACTTTGGTCATAGCAGGGCTCTTCTTGGCTGATTTGCTCCCTGATTCTCTTTCTTAACTTATTGGCTGGTGTCCCATTTTGCTTATTGCTGCTAGTATTATGGAGCCGCCAGTCCTCTCTTAATCATTTGTTAGCCACATTGCCATTGTTTTTGATAGCAACTTTATTTTATTTATTTATTCTTATTCTTTTTTGGTGTTTTTGGGTCAGGGTCTTGCTATGTGCTTCAAGCTGGCCTTGAATTCATGGCAATCCTCCTGCCTCAGCCTCCCAAATGCTGGGATTATAGAATGTACCATTCCCCAAGACCCTTCTCCTACTAAGGCTATTATTAAAGTTTGAAATTTAAGGCTAAGTTCATTGGCATCCAGCAAGTAGACTGTCAATTTTTATAAATGTAAAAGAACTGTCATTGCTATTGTTACTAGAAATAATTTTAAATGATTTAAAAATGATAAATACATATCAGCTAAATGAATAATAATTTACAAATTTACCGAGTTCAGATTGATGAAAATAACATTAGCTGTAAGTCTGGCGCAGCATCTGATATGCTTTTCTTATTCTTTATTGTTACTAAGGTAGAAGCTCCCAAATTAAAAAGGATGCACGTGGTTGGTAGTTTTCAAGGGCAAAGCAGGGCTCAGAAATCCCTGAGTGATTTCTCACTGAAGATAACTCCTGGCACTCTGTCAACTCTAAAGTCAACAGGATTATGCAGGTTTCACCCTGGGATAAAACAGCTTGTGATTTCCTAATCTGTTCTTATTACTTTCTACTCTGGGAAGTATTTCTTCCATTTCCATTGCATCATGTGGAGATGGTTTTAAAATTTAACCAACAAATCTGAAGTCTACTAATTTCTCTCTCCAGTGAAATATCTCATCTCTATCTTAGAAAATGTTAATTCTCAAAAATTAGTCTATGTTTCGACTTTCTTCTAAAATCCTGCTGTCATATCCTCAGCAGTAGCATCTTGAAGTGTTACCTCTGAAGTGACAGGTTTAGGCTTTCAGGATTTATATCATATTATTCAGTTATGACACTTGAAAAATCTTCTGTAAGTAATGGAAATGGATTTTGGCAGTTTTATAAATGTCATAACTAGCTGATTTTATCATAACTTCAACTTCAAAAGCTGATGTGGGCACATGAAACTACATTAGTCCTGTTGGCTTAGTCTGGCCGCATTACAATTGTCCCTCTCCTCCTAACCTTTGAGTTACGATAAAGAGTCCTTTGTTGGCTGCCGACGCTGCCCATGTAACGTGCTCACTGGATGGTGGCAGACCCCCTTCCTCGTTGAGCCATCAGTTCCTGCTTTGTCACTACTTTATCTCAACACATTTTTTTCCGTGTTCTCTGCTGATGGAATCCAGCTGCATGCTACCCTCCCGGAATATTAGTGTGTTCACCAACCGAGGTGTTTGGTTGTTACTACAGGGGCATTGTTGATTGATTCATGGGCTAAGTGACTGAACTCAATCTCTAGCCCTCCATCCTCTTACAGGAAGTAGATCTGATGCAATCACCTGGTTTAAAACCCCAACACTCACCTGGTCGACCTTTCCAGCCTGTCCAGCCCTCATCCTGAAACTACCTGGAGGCCAACCAAGAGTCATCATATTTGCATAAAAATGCCATCATGAATAACAAAAATACCCCTGATTCTCTCAGGAAATCACAAGTGTTTAGAAGCTCCATCCTAGGAACCCGGGACAAAAAGTAGATAAATTCCTACACAACATGCAGCTTCATCCAGTCATGAAATCTATGTCAGCAGTGCGTGTTAGCTATCGCTCTTCTCTCCTTGTGTGCTGGTTATATGTTCTATCCATGCTGCCATTTGAAAAGGCTTTTACCAATCTCTTATTAAGCTTTTTCTCTGAGCTCCTTATGATCATTTAAAAACATGGGGAAAAAGATTCTTGACATTGCTCTAGGCAAAGAATTTTGGATATAATCCCAAAAGCACAGGCACTGAAAACAGTAATAGACAGGCAAGATTGCATGAAATTAAAAAGCTGTGTACAGCAAACAATCAACAGAGTGAAAAGACAGCCTATAGAATGGGAAAAATATTTATGAGCCATACAGTTGATAAAGGGTTAATTTGCAAAATTCGAAAGAACTTCACTTGATAGCAATAAAAGCAAATTACCTTACTGAAAGGTGGACAAAGGACCTGAAGAAATATTTCTTAGAAGAAGATATACAAATGCCAGACAGGTGTGTGAAAAAATATCCATGACTCATCATCACAATGAAGTAAAACAACAGTGAGATAACACCTCCAACCTGACAGAACAGTTATTTTCAAAAAGATAAGAGATAAGAAGTATATATTTATTGTTACATAACTGATATAATAGACACATATCGGTTAAATGGATGATAATTTACAAAGTTACCAAGTGCAGATTGATGAAAATAACATTAGCCGTAAGTCTGGCTTAGCATCTGTTATGCTTCTTTTCTCATTCTTTATTGTTACTAAAGTAGAACCTCAAAAAGGATGCAACTGCTTAGTAGTTTTCAAGGGCAAAGCCAGGGCTCAGAAATCCCTGATGGCCCTGATGTGGAGAAAAGGGTAGATTTGTACGCTGATTGTAGGATTGTAAATTAGAACAGTCACTGTGGAAAATATTGCTCCTCAAAAAATTAAAAATAGAACTTCAGGACCAAGCAATTCTACTTTTAGGTAAATATCCAAAGGAAATGAAGTCATATTAAAAGGTGTCAGCACTGTAATGTTTATTGTGGCATTTTTAGCAATAGATAAGGTATGGAATCAACCCTAAGTGTCCCTCAAATGATGAATGGATAAAGAAAATGAGAAATTTATACTATTCAAGAATACTATTCAGACTTAAAAAGAAGCGGAAACCCTGTAATTTGTCACATGGAGAACCCAAAGGACAGTATGTTGCATAAAATAAGTCAGGCACCAAAGACAAATACTTCATATTCTTATACTCACATATGGGATGGAAAGTGCCAGACTCACAGAAGTAGAGATTAAAATGGTGGTTAGCAGGAGACCAAGAGGTTTGGGGTGATGTTAGGATATAGAATTTCATTCAGAAGAAACAAGTTCAGGAGATCTATTATATAGTGCAATGTGATGAGTGTAATTAATATCAATGTTTCATATACTGGAGAATTGCTTAAAAAGTTGATTATACTTGTTCTAACTGCAAAAAATGATAAGTGTGTTAGGCAATGAATGTTAACTAACCTGAATTAACGATTTCCCAATGTATACGTATGTCAAAATATTATGTTGTACACTATGAATACATATAATTTGTATTTGTCAACTAAAAGAAAATGTCTTTACTAATTGCTTCATTTCTCCTTTCATATTACTTTGAGTTCAATAAACTATTTTGCTGAGCATTAAGATTGTTTTCATTTGTACTGAATACTGTATACACAGGGTGCCTCTCAGATTACCCTCTGCATTGGAACTCTTCCTTGTTTTGATAGTTGCTATTTATTTAGTGTTTCCTGTACCCAGTCACTGATCTCAGCACTTGCAGGTATTTGTCTTGACAAATCTCTCTGGTTAGCTACCTATTGGCAGCACTGTACACATAAGAAAAGGGGACAAAGACAGACTATGCAACACCGACACAATGTCACTTTCTTTGAAAACTTATCCTAAAATCTGGAATTGATTTGAGAAACGATGAAGTGTTCTTATTTTAAAGGTATTTTATAAACCATTTCCATAATTATTTAAGAGGAGGTAGAAGACACATTTAAATTAATTTGATCACTTGTCTTCATTACTTGTAATTTTTCCCCAAAGCTCAGTGTGCTTTAAGTGGACCTTAATGAAAAATGTTTTTCTTCTATTTAAAAAATTCACATCCCGACCTTTTGTGCCTTGTTACTTTCATTCTACCTGATTGCTGCAATTCAGCCCTACAATCCTCTGTGACTGCTAGACAACCAACAAAAAACCAAGCTTCAACTATTGGAACTGCATTGAAAGAGCCCATCCGAAGGACCATACATAGATTTTTCCAACTATATTTCAGTCAAAGGAAAGGAAAAGAGAATAACAACTTCTTTGAGTAAAAACATTTGGAGCCGGTAGTTCACTGATGGTTGAAATGTAAACCTTAGTTTGAATCTGTTTGTGATTCAGCTGCTTGCAAGGTGAAGTGTGTAATTAGCTGAGTAATTTGCTCTGAGAAAATGCATGGGTGGGGCTCAGGTTCTGCATAGAGAAGAGAGATGGTATTTTTATCTGCTCTTTTCATGACCTTGACATGCACTTGACAGGACTCTGACCTTGGCCCCCAACTTGTTACTCCCCATCTCTAAGCCATTTTGTCTGCTATTAGTGTTTCCATTTCTTTCCTATCCCTTTATAGATGTCTGGAGATGTTTCTCCATCTCAGGGAATTGAAACCCACCCACACCTGCAGGGCTGAGGTATGAATTTAGTGGTACAGTTTGTTCTGCATTATGAACTCAGGGTGCCACCTACAATCTGTTTTAACCTGGAAAAATTTCTTAACACCTCTCAGTCTCCATCTCTTTATTTGTAAATGGGAATAATACTTTCTTACATATTAAATTTAATTTCATGAGCTAATATATGTAAACCTCTTAGCACAAGTCTGATACACATTAAGGGCTTCTAACTTTTATAGTGATGATTTTTTACTGCACCCAGCAAAACAACCCTCCCACCACCACCCCAAAGCCAGATGTCTCCTGGCTTGCATCCTATGATGCTGATAAAGCAGATGTCAGTGGGGCCACCTCCATTATTTACAGGGTTTAGGGGCAAGGGTACAATGCATGCTCAGTTCCACTTTCGACCCTACTTTGCCTCTATGACTTATGCACAATGTGTCATTCATGCAATTATGTGATACCCCAGCTTGCATGTACAGGCTCTGTCCAAACCCTCCCTACCTCCAGTTGTGCAGACAGCTGCCCTTTAGGCTAAAGATGGGCTGTCCAGGGGACATATCCAGGAAAGAGGTCCTTGCTGACCTGGCCGTGACTTGAGCTGTTGGGTAGAGAGTTCCATGATAATGGCCATCTGTATGTGGTGAAGAGGAAGGTAGCATGTTTTTGGTACCTTGGATTTCTGCCCCACAGAGAGGCATGCTGGGGAATAACCAGAGTAGCTTACTTTGACAAAAGTGGCTAGATCAGGGCCTGAGAGAACTAATCATTTTTCTGGTAGGAAAAACTATGCTTCAGATAGGGAAGTTTTTCTCTGCTTTCTCTGTCTAACCAACCTAGCCCTTGCAGCAGTGTGACACCTACAGTGTGTGCAGGAGCCTGCCCTACTCGGTAAGCCCCTGACAACTACCAAGAAGCCAAAGAACTTCCTTTGCCAAAATGCCAGACCCCTTTTTCTCCAACCCCACTGAGGCAAATTCCCTCCAGTGCTGGATTCTCAGTGCAGTCATGTCTGGGAACCCTTCTCAAGAGCCCTTCCCAACTGCACCACACACCTTTCTGCTCCTCCCTGCATCTTTTCCTTGGCATTTGCTGGGTACACAGTCAAATAACATCAGAAGAAATTCAAATACCTGGACTCAGAAGAGAATCTAGGGTTCAATGGGAGGGAAAGAGATCTGCTCACTAATAGTAACAGTGACTCCAGAAATCCCAGCAAGAAAAGCTCTATGCCCTGCTTCATCCCCCTTCCCACAGAATTGAGTCTGTGATCCACCTGCTCCTTCAAAATACAAAGTTACACGTACATTAGCAGCTTTTCTTTTATTGCTGAGAGTTGCAGCACCCACATGCTCTGCATATTGCTGCAAAGGATGTGGGGTGAAGTGTTGACTTACTGAGAACTTATTTTTTCAAGAAATAATTTGGCAAGAAAACAGTTGTGGAGTATAATTCAATGACTAAATACACAATAAAGATGGAGTACATGTAGTAGGTAGTAAACTTCTCCAAGAAAGGAAATCAATGCCTTTAAGTATGATTTGTCATGTGGCATTTGGAACCTGAGCCACAACGCTAAGCCTGGAGTACTAGTATTTAGTGTTAGAAATGGAAGTGTTGTTTCCTTCTCTTTTGGGCAGGAACATTTTGCTCTGGTGACTGTAAGGCTTAAATTTCATTCTTACAGCTTCATTAACCAACACAGCCAATTTCTTCCAAACCAGTTTGGTCTGGTGGAGTATTCCTGAATGATATAAAGGTATATAGGGAAGAAATTTCTTTCAGAAATATTTTGTTTTGTTCTGAAAAAATAACATATCTGACTGACTTTCCATAAAGTACGCTACAGAGCGTGAGTTTCTTATGATGTTAGCAAGGATTGGTTTGTTCTTCCCCCACACCCAATTCAATATGTCGGAATCTAATCCCTAGTGTGATGATATGTGGAGGTGAAGTCTTCAGGAGGTACTTGGATCCTGAGAGAGGGGTCCTCATGAATGGGATTCATTTCTTTATTACACAGGCCTCAGAGAGCTCCCTCACCCTCTTACAGCCATGTAAGGATACGAGAAGACTGTAGCCTGGAAGAGGCCCTCACCAGAACCCCACCATGCTGGCATCCTGATGCCGAACTTCTACCCTTCCAAAGAATGAGAAGTAAGTATTTATCAGTTGACCTTCTATGGCAGTTTGTTAGAGCAATCAGAGCTAAGACAGAAGTACAATGTAAGCGCAGTCCTGTCCATAAAAAGTTTTAGAAATGTTGAATGAAAGACAAATCCAAGAATACTTGCTTTCAATTCAGGATATCTCAGGGCTTTTATTAGACTCGAGTGTGATATTATTTTAAATGAGAGGCTATAAATATTTTCTAAAAATATTACATACCTTAGAAAGTGTTGGTGTAGATAACTTTTTATGTCTTGATCTTTTTTCCTATCCCCAAATAAGTCTTTTAAATGTCTGAGTTGAACGATAGTATTTCTTTTAAGATATGAGAAATAAATATGTTCCACAGGGGTTGTTGAGGTTGATTCAGTGGATACTGGGGTCTAATATTGCCATGAATTGTCCATTGGAAAAGGAAAGCAGGAAGATATTCTACAAAGTTTCTCATGGAAAAATCAGACATATTGGAGCAATTTCTGCCAAAGGATAGTCTTCATCATCTGTGTTATTTAGATACCACATAATTGTACAGTTCTGTCAGGGACCTCCCAGAGTGGTCACCTCTGTGCCTTATAATAAGCTCACCCCTGCATAAATCCTTTAGTCCTCAGATTCCCTCTTCTAAGAGACCCCTTCCTGTAGTTAATGACTCTTATTAAGGGAGGGTAGCTGTCTGTGGAGAATGGCAGCAAGTTCAGTATTTAGGAAAACACTATTTTTTCCACAATGCTTTTATTAGTTATCCTTTTCTTTTTTTCTTTCTCTTTCTTAGTTTAGTGCAACGGAGAACCAATGGACCCAGAAGCACTAATTAACCTTCTTTTTGATATTTGGGGCTGCTCACCTTTGCTAATTTGATAGGCTTTAAGCCTTGGATGGGTAGTGGGTTTGATTCAGGGAGAAGAGGACGTAGAAAGTAAGCTTTTCACCTAAGATTCCGGGAGCTTCCATGTGCGTGCCCTTACATTTAAATTACAGACCCTACTTTTGGCTATCCAGTCAAGCTATAAAGAGAACATAACCATGAATTCTATAAATATGGTGATAATATTCTCTAGATCTCATATTGGGATATATTATCCAGCTAAAATATTTTTTCCTGATTTATAAAGTTTTTTTTTTCTTTATGAGATGTACGCTAATCCCATTTACTTAGTAATGGAAATACCTTTGTTAGAGGAAATAATTTATATTTCCTAATTGTGAGTATAGTAGGAGATCTGGCATAGATGGTTGATATATGTGATTCCACTGTGTGTTTGGATTGAAGAACCATCCATAAGAATATTTTTGGTATCTTCCCACTGTTTGAAAAACTTAATCCTTTGTATTTCTCTTATGAACCAAGATTTAATCTGCTCTGCCACATTTTTAAAAAAATTTTATTTTAGTGGTACATTTTAGGTATACATAATGATAACATTCATGATGGGGGATTTGTACCTGTACATGATAGATCTTGCTGCTTCTTTTTTTCCCCATTCCTCTCCCTTCCCTTCAACCCTTCTTCCCCTCCTTATTTACAAAAGCTTTGTTTCCATTTTTCCTTGTGTTCTATGTTTTTTTGGTCCCTTTGTTCCTTCCCCC